>DWKW01001212.1:0-13267 GCA_018250115.1 Doberes anticus | reverse complement strand
ATTTGCATTTGGCCAGCGTAGCGGACTATGGCCTTAACTCTCTCATCTCTGAGAGAAGACCCGTGCCCAGCAGTGGGACAATCATTCGTCGATAACGATCAATTGATCAGCATTTTACGATAATAATAATAAATTCAAATTTAAATTGTCATTCTTAAAAAATTCACTAACTGACAGAACATTATATGTAGTTATTATTTATTATGAACCAATTAGATAAGCCCAACTTTCACAATTATTCCATTTGATTGCTTTACGACCCGTATGAAATAGTGGTTTTCCTTCCACAGTTCCGTGTTCGATTCCCAGATGAGCAGAAATACTAATGATGAATTCAGATTCTTGCTTCTGGCTTAGGTGCTTATATTATTTTTTGTGTGTGTGTCCATGGTACCCAAAGGAATCCTTGTGTGAGCCTACTGTAATATAGGTGATAAAAAATATATTTTCTGTTGTAAAAGTATAGCAAACGAGCATGCAGGAAACCTGTTAAGTTGTCACTGCAGCCCATGGGCATCCACATACAACCTCAAATAGCACAGAAGTCCTATCTCATATTGTGTGTCGTTGCGTTGCAAATCTCGAGGACTAAGTTGGAATGCCTCCTGTCTAGTGCGTTCTGCCTAATGGCACCCTTCAAACCGAAACACAGCAGTGCTCACACGCTCATAGGTGCAGCGGTGGTGCCGCCGCAGGCGAACCTTTCACATAAGACTCTACCACCATATAAGATGCATAAGATATATTATAATGCACGGCAAAAAGTATTTTACCTTTCAGGCGCGGTCTTGAAAAAGGATATTTCAAAATTATATTCACGTGCGTTTTTACAAGTGTCGGAAAACGGAGAAGGGCTCACAAATAAATAAAACTTTGTATTGGTGTAACAAGTTTATTCGATCACTGAAATAATTCACACTTCACATACAACTAGATAGAATATGCTCGGTTATGACAATAATATCGTTACAATCCATAATATCTACGGCTGGTTCATGTGTTACTCTACATATCCCACGCTACAAATTTCCCGTGAAGTCTCACTGAAAAATGTAGCGTCAAATTACAAATGACGTAGCACATGCTGTGAAAAGTGTCCTAATATATTTTATTCGTACATGACTTTTTGCTTATATGCATTGTGTATTATGGTCGATCTTAATTTTGAAATTTGATTTCCATTTTGACTCTATAATTCGAAGGAGTGTTCATAAAATCTATTTCAATTTAATGAAATTATGAATGTTTTTTCTTAATCGAAATTATGTTGTTGTTTGATAATGATTTCAATTGCGTTAGGTTAACTGCGTTACTTGTTCTTGTTATTTTTAACCTGTCTTGTCTTGTCTGTGATTGGAAATTCAATTTTTTATCTGCATTTTTTAATGTTTCTCGCTTCATACGGTTATACACCTGTATGTAACTTAGTCGTGTTTAGAGCCGTAGTCAAGAGGACATACAACACGCAATTTGCATTTGAAAGCTGCCCTAAATATATCAGGACACTATTTCGACTTATACAACCAGTCCTTACATGTCAAAAATCTACATATAACATTTATATTTATATAACTACATAGCTCGTAAAATACGTATATGCAAATTTGTGCTATTACCGATTTTGACAAGTCGAAACCGCGCACGATATTCGATACTTTACAAACTATGTAGCTGACGTTAAACAGAGTTAAATTTCAAACTAGACTATCGACAGAATAACAGTTAATCGCTACTTGAACATGACTTACGAGTTAAGGGTTACATACAATCCACTATGCGTCTACTCTAAGAACGAATGAGGCGACAGTTTAGATATATTACATATATATACTATGTCGATTAAATTGCTGATAAATTGTTTTGCTAAATATTCTTATTTTCACTTTATTAAATAAGTTATGTTGATGAAAAAGTGAGATTTAATGACAGTGATTTATACATGAAGGTAATAATATAATACTATAAGTAGTTTGTTAAATACGTAATGGAGATGTCAATATATAAATATACCATAAATGTCAAAGCTATTTTCAAGAAGCAACCAAATCTTATCAATTAAGCTCAGCTGAGCTTAATTACGCTAAATTGTGTTGTGAATGAGAATATGTTACCACAATACTTAAGCCTACACGATTTATTTGCAATATCGTTGTAACAGCTCAATTCCTTATTAAAAGCCCACCGGTGGCTCTGGTTTATCGCGTTTTTATTTAATTGCGAAATTTAATACATCTCATTATGTATGTGGCGGTAACAACTGTAGTTTAAATCGATTCGCAACACGCGTTTAAATTTGGTTATTTCTAAGGAGAGGTTAATTTGCAGTCGTAAAGTTTGATATGAATATAGATTGATAGCACTTGTAAGTCTAAATTGAATTCTAAACGTTTTAAATTACGTCTATGATTCGGGAAAGGTCTCGCACATAACAGTTGTGGTATCACGATGTATTCTACAATTCAAAGTGACCTTCCCGAAGGTCTGAGGTCGAACTATACGATCGAAACATGCATTTAAACGATAACCACTATCCATAACGATTCAATCGAAATTAGACTTAATTAAAAAATTATATTTACATAACTATATCGAATGAGGTAATCAGATAAAATTTTCATAAATTTACGTTCTTTTGTAAATTAATTACTTCACTAGTATTAATTTTATACCTACGAATACTCACTAAATAATGAAACGATCGCAAGCGAAAGCGTGAACCCATCCAAATTGAGAAATGTAAGTTATCGTTAAATCTTTATTCGTTTTAAGTGGAAGTAGAATATCTGGAACCAATTTTGGTATTTTATAGAATGTATAGTATTATAATATGTATAATCGTATTATAATATGTATAATCATATTATAATATGTATAATCGTATTATAATATGTATAATCGTATTATAATATGTAGAATAGATTCAATTATACATAAAGTTAATTCCAACGCGATATTGTTTTTATCTAATTTATGACAAGTAACGGTTATAAGTATCTAAACTCAGATGGCGGGATAGATTTAAGAAAGGAAAATATTGCTTTTAAAGCAATTTTCATAGGAGATGATGATATACCTACTCTACAAGAAAGCGTCACAACATATTTATATATATCATCCACCAAGGCATAACAAAGATAAATTAACGCAAAGTATATGCATGCTATTACATTTTAAAGAAACATAGTACTGAGATCTACCTAACAAACAAGTACAGTAACAAGCCTTCTAGCTGCATGTCAAATACCTAATCTAATTGAAAAACTGCAGCACGTAATAAATTTAAAATCTTATCCTACGATTTATATTAAACTACATCGAAAGAGACAGTAGCAGGTATGAGGGATATGTACTTTTACTGAATTATCACTCGTTTTGCGTGTGTCGGCTACTATATTTACACAATTTCTCATTTAACTTACAAACGATGTAACTTTAATTAGATAATAATAATTTATATTGAATTATTTTCCCAATGGAACCGTTATCTTTTTACTTTTCTTTTCTTTTTTCTTCATTTTTGCGGTACTTTACGGTTTTGCCGTTTACTATTATAGTATCGTTTCGTTTTTACTCTTGTGAATATCAATGTTTATTTAACAGTAAAATATAAAATCATGTCGATATTATGTATAAATATGTATATTAACGAAATAGCAAAGATTCACGCAGGCCAACTGATGTTAAATGGTCACTGCAGCCAAGGAGATTAACATCTAACCTCAAATATGACCTACGTTCCATCTAGCCTTATTACACAATACTGCTTACAGCAAAAATAGGCGTATCGGTAATGCCACTGCACGTGAGGCTTAAACGTAAGACTCTACCACCTCTAAAGAAAACCATAATAAGTTTATGAATTTCGATTGTAACATTTGTGGTCCTTATAGGAAAATAATTCAAATGTATTATATTCAACAGCTACGTACAACGAACGTACTAGTCCTACATAATTATAGATTATGTTTATAACGTTAACGCTAGTAGCATATTTATATTCTACCATTATTCCATAATTTATTTAATACCGACGACTCCTGTGGCAGAGCGGTCACCGTACTGCTCTGTATTTTATTTTCAGTGAATTACTAATAATTTATTGTTACTACTACGCGTGTTTAAGTTCTTGACTCTGTGTGGCCATGACTTACGCGATACAGTGGGTTCTAGTATAAAGCTAAGCGTATGAAATGTTAGTTACTCAATAATATCTTATTATTTAATACTTTCTTAATAATGTTAACATTGATTGCGAAAAATATAGAGATATGAAACAACGCAAAAACATTTTCATTTGCTACAAATATCTACAGAAAACTTATTAATTAATATTTATTAAGAAATCTAAGCCAAGTAATATATTTATTTGAAGTTTCTACATGTGTATAAGAGAATATTTATGATAACTCATTTCCGCGTAAGTATATAAACAAATATTTACACTAAAACTAACTACAAATTTTATTTATTAATTAAATCCTTTATTTTAATTGAGATTAAATAATATTCAATTTTGCTTTTTAGGAAAGCAGCGTTTAATTAAGTTTAATTAAAATTATTTACAAATTTCTAAGTTGTGCGATTTAGCCGCCATATGTTCAACGAACACTAACATATCGTTACATAGGTACCTAATTTTAATGAAAATTATGTTATAATACAGTTTTATGAGGTGAAAACAAATTAGGTCTCCACCATCTTTAAAGAAAAAACGAAATAAACTACGCTCTATCATGCTATCTTTGACAGCAAAACATACTCAGCAAAATATTCATAAAACGATCATATAGTTGAATGGATTGGTTTTTCAATCTACTAAAATATTGACGCAAGCCTCGAAGCCTATTATAACTCTATGGATTTCAGATATACCGCCATTAGGATAAAGCCATTATAGGTCTGTTAACCCAAAAAATGTTGAAGAAAAAGTTCCAATACTAACTAAATAAAAGTACAATCGTAACTTGAATCGTACTGAAGATAGAAAAAGATATTATGTTAAATTAATGACAGCTTATTTCGGTATTATAAGAAAATTAAATTTACTAAATATGCTTAAATGAAGGTAAACTAATGCGCATAAATGAAACCATAAAATAACGAAGACTTTCTAGTGTTAGAGGAATGATAGCGTAAATTATTTGATAGATATGAAGATGCTGAGATGAGTGAAGATAATGAAGTAACAGTAGAGATAGTTATAGAACTAACGGACGGGTACTGACCTAAGATTGAAATATAACTGCAAACATATACTATACAAAATGTATGTTTCTTTGTTTATACTCTAAGTAGTCATCCACCATCATCCATTCATCCGATTGCTATGAAACTGTGGCAAGCTATTGTCAGCACGTCCGCGAAGGTTTCTGTCATAGTATTATCAACGTACCTGAATATGTATATGTGCCGCGTAAATACATAGTTTCAACAAAATTTGAATATTTGTAAATCGTAATGTTTGCAGGTATATTTTCAATAGAAAATACGGATAAGGAATAAACTTCTAAGCTACATCAACTACTAATATAATTATAGATAATTAAATATGTATAGTTTACTAGTATACAATTATATATATATATATTACGACATGCTGCGCTGTTGAATGTATCTTTACAACGTTTAGATTTTTTTGAATTATCTCTATAAAATATAACATATATTTACTTTCCTGTGCTGAAACAGCATCTATTTATAGTAAAAATGTCTGTTTCTGACATGAATAATAACACGATGTACAGCGTGTCATTGAACTTAAATCATATGAATATAAGTAATTGTACCTTAACGGTAATCTTGTTATTAAATTAGTTTAAACCTACTTGGCAACAATCGGCGACTATGCATCCGCGGTTATACCTTCACTATTTACCTACCCCCTTCAGCTGTGCTACGTTGCATCAGTCGGTGTTGGCTTACGGAGATATACATATGTTTTCCGTTCTTTACATGAGCGTGTTTCCTATGAGGAAGGTCGCCAAGTAGTTTTAATCTGACTCTGTGATATGAAAATAGCAGAAAGATAAGACTTATACAATATATAATAGATGTATATGTAGAACGTTATAAAATTTATTTCAAGAAGGAATTAATTACAGTTTTCAATAAAAGCACAATAAATTGACATTCCAAGGGATATGTTTTACGTTATTTACCATAGTATTCAAACAGCAAAAGTTTTAAAATGTTAAGAACAGGAAACTATGTGCCAAAACAACAAAAAGCTTACATTCACAGAAACTGAGCTATTTCGTAACCGAACTGTAATGTTTCAAATTCAGTTCTCACTACTTACGACACTTCTTCGTTATTCGTATAATTGCATTCATAATTGACAGACAACACAAATTGGAGAATAACAAAGCGACAATATTTTAAATGCTCCCTACTAAAACGCAATATCTACTGCAAGAAACTCCATTGGTTACATCCAAAAAATTTATACAAAATACATATAATTGTATAATAATTACTTATAAATGCTATAATAAATGCAATATGTATAATTAGCACAAAATCGTATATCCTTAATTCTAGTGATATGTCTGTGATATAGGTTGTTTATTGCTGTATCTACAACATTTTATAAATACGTAATAATGTAATAGAATATAATTAATTAATTGATTAACTAACATAATTGCAACTTGTATCAAGTAATTCTTAGAATTATATAGGCATAGCATATACATTAAACGCGCGTATTTTTATGTATTATCCTTTTAGCGAAATATTTAATAACGAATTATAAACACAAAAAAAAATACAAAATTAATTAGTAAATTATAACTTAATAATGGTTAATTCCCAATCAAAAACATTACAGAATCAGTTATTCTACTTCAAATAAATAAACTTTAATTTAAAAAAAAAATTAAATGCTGTAAAAAAAAGTTAACAAATCTCCGAGCTATAAAATGGATAAAATATAATTGACAAGTGCAATATATGGACGGAAAATATCCATAAAGATACGCGCTCCGTTATCCAACTAACAATAAGAATTACGGCTGCTCTGATACTACTAATTAATTGAATTTCGGGAGAATTCGTCGCGAAAATTGACCTAAACTTACTTACAAAAAATACTCGAGTAATGGTACATTCGGTACCGATATATCTACACTAAACAATCACACCTAGTTTAGAGAAAGGAACGCGAACTACTCGTATTGAAGCTAGGTATATATCACGACGTTATCATACACGTAATTGTACGGGATCGACAAAAAAATTGGATTCATATTTGGAAACGAACATTCGATACCCAGGTACGGACTAAATATTTTTTATCCTTGCAACTTCTGATTCGAGTCAACAGGCTAATCACTTTAATATTAAAAAGTTTTTTTTTCAATATTTCCTCATTTCTAATTGATCTTTCTATTGTATTAGTTATTTGTTTTATTTCACTGTTTCTTTTTTCCAATTATAAGAGTTATATACTCTTTTCGTTGTAAGACCAATTCTCCAACAAATTTTGTTTACGATAATTATTATTTGCCATTTGCAACATTTTATTGATCATCCAAAAGTAACATGTTCTGTCGTGTATATACCTACAAAAAAGTGAAAAATATTCGTAAAAAAACTCTAAAAGACACTCTCTGAATCCTTCAATATAACAGATTATATCAAGAATCAGGTTATGAGTCCCATTTGTGCAAGAAAAATTAAATTGTGCTTTTCATTCTACGAATGCTATTGTACTCTTCAGGCTAGTACTAAGTCCATACATATGAGAACACCACTAAACCTATACCAAATTTACACTGTACAGCTGACGTCCATCATTCATGTTACTTCATAATGCGCGTATAAGAAGCATGTTTAATTTACGTTTTACCTGTTTCAAAATGTTTCCTGCTGACAGTTATTGACAGTGGAACTGCAACGGTTCCTTAGTTATTATACCATTTAAACTAATTGATTTCGACTAATTAACACACTGTACTATCACCAGTCTGTCTGTATAATGTAAATTCGGCTATACTGTGGACATTACGGCAAAAAATATGTTTATATCTAAGCGCACTGCTCGACGTATCCCACGATAATACCAAACCGACATTATCAAATTACGCTTTTTTTACCATTACCATGTTCTGACCTTTTCCGTGATATGCCTTCGTGGTAATTACAAGGTCGTTCTCAGCCTTTTGTAAATCATTATCTTTATTTCATAATATAAAAAGGTATTGCCGGAACTTTAATTTTCGTCTATCTTTCTTTAAAATTATGTTTCATATATTTCATTTAAATTGACCATTCGGTACATCAATCGAGTTTAAGTATCAATAAAGCGTAAGTTGATTAATTTGAAGTCGAGATTATCGCGTGATCATATCGATAGTATTATCAAATATATTCACAATAATCACTTTACTATACACTCTTTCAATTGACATGTCGGGCTCGTCACATTTTCTTGTACAATTAAATTTAGATATTAAATTTTGACTTTTACTAGTCAATTCTGCAAAATAATATTTGCTCGTTGCCAGTCGGTTCGGTGGGCTGCGATATGTATTCGATATAGACTTAAGAAATATTCCTATAACCAATTAAGATTATCATTAAAATGGTTAAATGTCTATGTACACTTTTTAAATGCTTTTAGTTATAAAGATATTTAAAAAAAATACAATTTCAAATTTTCCAATAATTTTTTCTTTACGATTTCCTTACCATAGTTTGTGTGTCGATTTATATCAACTGTTATATTTATGTTAGAACCTCGAACAGTTTTCTTCGAAATGCTCTGTTAGTTTGCAACTCTACTTAGAGCTGTCTGACTCGCTGCCAGAATAGCCCGTGGGAGCCTTCCCTCTCTGCCAACTGGATGTGTACTTAATCTTCTTAAGTCTCTGGGGTCTCGTAAGCTACGAAGATATAAATAAGTCTATTACCTCGGTCCCAGTAGAGTTTTCAATAGTTCTGTAGATCTTAATATACCTTGCAATGCCACTTTTAGTTAGAGTCTCCAGTTTGATTTCTGATTAATGTTATCATTTATAATGTTGACTCCTTATCGTTTGCTTACATATCAAGAATGTTACTTTAAATGTTGAAAAAGGTTTTAGTCTTTCTTATTTCTCAATTTTATTTAAGACAATATCTTTTATTTTATTCTTGCTTTTGTGTTTACTGAAATACAGGTAATTATCTCGTTTAAGTATCAAATTTTTTATGTAATTTTAGTGAGAGGTATCATTGATATGTATTTGTTGTAAGTTTTCCCACCGAACGACTTCAAGAGTATTTCATGATGGCACATAAACACTAAACACGTTTAAGTTATTAAACGTGTTACTACTAACTAGCATATGACTACAACTACATCTGTACACTTATGGAAATTATCCTCGTACTTATACATATGATATAATTCTTAAACTACGTGAATCAATAGATTCTGATATGTTTCGTTACCTTGGTTGCAACTTTATCACAAGTTGATGCTACCTTACTATACTAATTGATATTAATTGATATAAGTTTACGAATAATAGAAGCAAATCTTACCCTAATATTGCTGAAAGCGTAGGAAGAAAACCTTATCTGAAATCTTAGTATAGTATCTAAAAATATAGAATTAAGACTAATAATTTTATATATTTGACCGTAACGTAAACGTAAACCGTTTGAAAGGCGAGTAATATGAACTTGGAATTAACGTTTATCTGCAAAAATTATGTACAATAATGTTTAAGATTTACTTACTTGTCTTATTATTTTCATATTCGCTTTTTGTTTAAACTGTTTAAAAGTGCAAAATTATTTATGGATCAATATTTTAGGCCCTTACATAATGTGCAAACATTGTTTCTTACTGTATAATCTAAAAATGTCTCAGATAATAATGATTTACGTTAAGACCATATTAAAATTGTACCATTATACACGTTAACAGAATAATATTTCGTTAATATAAATAATGTTCGATTTATATAGTTTTTTATTAAGTTTGTTAAAAATGTTATCATAAGTGATTATCAAAGTTATTTAAAAATGAAAAGATGAAATTCTATTGATTTGTAAGTTTAGATAAAATCATGTTTGTTTTCTTTAACACTCGAACAAAGTTAACAAGATAAACAGATTGATTGAAAACCATGACATCCTTCCATAGATATAAACTATTCAAAGAATTCATTATTCGGTTTGATTTGACAATTCATTACTTAAGAAGGATGTCATTACAACAATCCGAGTAATCTACGATATAATAACAGTAAGCACAGCTAGGTGTAGACATCAAGTCAGACACTAAACAACTCGCCGCAGATGAGGTGCGGCTCAGTGATCGAAGTATCAACTATAAGACATTTATAAATACACAACAAGTAAATTCAAAAATATAGACAACAACACTCAATAGCTCTAGAAGCCTTGTCGGAAAGGATTCCGGATTGGGTTCGGTGCCGGCGCGGGAGCTGGTGCGGGCGCAGGTGCCGGAGCCGCTCCTCCAGCTCGGAAAGGATTGCTAGCCGTGGGTTGCGGTTGCGCTGGGAGCTGCCTTGGCTGACTGTACCCCTCCTGCTGGGACCCTTGCTGTTCGTACCCTTGTTGCTCGTAGCCTTGCTGCTCGTAGCCTTGCTGTCCGTAACTTTGATACCCCTCCTGGTACTCATAACCTCCTCCGCCTCCATCGACATTTGACTCTTGAACTCCTCGAGAAGCATTCGAGTATTCCAAGTGATTCTTAAACTCGCCGTTCACAGGTCTCTGATCTTGCATGCTGTACGTCTGATACTCCTTGTCCGGAGGATCAGCCATGAGGATATTTGCCTCATTCTCGAAGGGCTTGAAGTCGTAAATATGCCTCAGGTACATAAGTACAGGCGCGTACAGCAAGTTGCTGAATGCAATAAGTAGGTTGAGAGCGGTAAATCCGATCATCTCGACTGTTTCTCCGGCGATTATCGGACCAACTGCGTATGCGAAGGAGTAAGATATGTCAGCGATTGCGTAGATGCTGCCATACACTGATACATATCGAACATCTACCAGGTATCCCAAAGTTGGTAGTAGAGCAGTGTCTATCAGCGCGATACCGAAGCAAATGCCGCAAATGGGTATCATCAACATTTTATACGAGTTTGCAAATGGTATGATAAAGCAACACAAGCCTTCCAGCGCCAGGCCACCTGCAGCCATGAGCCATTGATGCTGTGGATACTTCTTAGCCATCTTTACTGTTATCACTACTCCTAAGACGTGAGGGAAGAATGCCGGCAGCCATATCATACCGATTTTCCAATTATCTTTCGTGAGGTTGTCTTCCATCCAAAAGGAAATAGTGGGCTCAAGGAAAGCCAATGCCACATTCGACATCATAAGAGCTCCAGCGCATACTGCGATATAGGGATCAATGAGGAGCTTCCAAATCGGTGTACCGGCAGGTTTAGGCTGAGATGCTTCTTTCATTTGAGTCTTTAATGGTTTCATTACAAGCAGCAACATGAATCCATCCAAAAGGGATATTAATGCAAGGATTAAAAACGGCACTTCTTTGCCTGCGAACTGATATAGAGCACCTCCGAACGGTGGAGCTACTAAACAACCGAAGCTTATAAACGCCAACGCGATACCGAGAGCTTTCGATCGCTCATTTTCCTCAGTGAATCTGTCCGCAATCATCGCCAAACCGGACGTATCTGCGAAAGCCGACCCGACGCCTTGGAGACTTCTCGCGAAGAACAACATTCCATAGCTTCGTCCACAAGCGAATATCGACGTGGAAAGGAACATGATGATCAGCCCGATCATCATGGGTATGTCGTAACCAATGCGATCGATCAAGGCGCCGGAGAAAGGATTGATCATTAACTGAACTATTGCTTTGGACGCGAAGAGAACTCCGGTCGCCGAGTCCTGGCCCTCGTGTGACGCAGGAATGATTTTCGTTGGTATTATTGTTCTATTTCCCTCCTTGATCGGTGGCAAGGTAACTACGTGGTCGTAGCCGGCCTCGCCCCACGCGCCTATGTACCTTAAATAATCCGGTATGATGGGCACAATGACCATGTACAACATGTTGTCTAGCAGCAACGCTATGGATACTATTACTAAAATGATCTTCCTCTGGGAGGTAGGCTCCTGAATCTTCTCCCATAGCACCTCCCTGACTTCCCTCACCTCCAGATTTACAATAGGGATGACAGAGCTGTCGATCTTTTGCCATATCGTCTGTGGTCCCTCCGCCATTTTGAATAAATTTTTAGAAGATCGATTTCGATTATCTTTCACGAAAGCCTATAAACATGTTAGTTGGGCTGTTATTTTTTGTCTTCTTTCTTCTCGCTGTCGTTAACGACCGTGTCTCGCTCATTCATCATTTGTTACGCCACGTCCCTCACCACGACTCTCGAATGGGACTTCGGAACCTGACAACAAACAGAAATGATCATTTAATTATCATTTCCTTATAAATTACATTAGAATGCCAACATGGGCGGGCGGGGGTTGTTTCAAAAGGAATTTGAGTCGATCTTTGTTTCTGTAAGTTGGCATGGTTCCTCTATCCCGCTAGATTACAACGAACACAACAAGATCTTCCATTTCCAAAGACGATTCAGAGTCCTTTTGAACACAGCACTGGATAATATGAAATAAAATGGAAAATAAACAAAACTTGTACATTCTGTTGTAGACGAAAACATGGATTAATATACCACGTTTATATTCTTAAACATACGACATGAGTAATGAAAACACATGGAATCGAATAATGTTAATAATGTTGTTTAATGCAAAACAGACAGTTTGTACAAAAGAAAACGTCAGATACATCTGAATGCGGCATTCGTAACGAGTCATTTGATCCCAATCCAATTTACGTTAACCTCCCGACGAGGTCCTCATTATCATACCACGGGGAGAACACATTGTTTGAATGCATACTACCTCAGGTAGGATAAATAAATAACGTTTCACACCCATAGCCCCACAGCAAGATTTAACCTGTGCCACGGGTGCCATGGACACACGAACACACAGACCAGGTGCAGAAATCAAAATTCATCATTCAAATTTCTGCCCCGCTGGGTATCGAATCCAGGACCCCACAGCAGACCGCGCGTTGACCACGGCGCCATACGGGTCGTCGGATCTTAGCTCCGTTTGAAATTGACCGTGGTCTGCAGCGACATCGTGACCAGCATTCTCGTTTGCTAATTACAATATTGTTTTTTAGTTGTCAGCCTTAATTTTATCTTAATCTAGAGAGTATTATGTTTGTACAACGGGAAGGTGGTCATCC
>DWKW01001211.1:0-13270 GCA_018250115.1 Doberes anticus | reverse complement strand
TGGTCTGGGTATTTGTGTGCTTGTTTCTGTGTGTGTCCATGGCACCCACGACACAGGTTAAAAAAAACCTACTGTGGTGCTGTGAGTGTAAAGCGTTATTTATTTATTTATTTTATTTAAACTTTTACCTCCTGATACACCTCGAAGGTCGTTGAGATATCATATGGTATTCTTACCCACTGAAACCTTTTTTTTATTACGAGTACAAGAGTACCAAATGAGTATGCAGGATACCCCATGTTAAGTGGTCATGCAACCAAAAATCTTCAGCCAACACCAAATAGGACAGAAGTCGCAAGCCCCAGAAGTAGCAATCCACGTATGATTGCTACAGCTGAAGACAGATGGAACGTCTCTTGTCTAGTGTACGCTCTGGAAAGAGTGGAACTCTCTCCGTTGTCTTTTTTTCCATACATTCAATTTGGAAGTATTCAAGGCAATAGTGAAAAGGCATTTTCTAGGCAAGCATGCTATATCCTAAGCTGCATCCCGCTTAACATCCGATGAATTCTCAGTCAAAAGCAAGCCTATGGCAAGGTAAAAAAGAATATTTCTACGCCGAAACCTTTAAACCGAAAAACAGTAGTGGGAGCACTACCTCAATTAATCAACCAACTCCTACTCCATCTCCTGGACAGAAATTCACTGCATGTAGGCGCAGCGCTGTGCGAGCTATAACATTTGAGGTCGTACCTGGGTTGCAACTCTGAGACCAAACTAAATTTACACCATTTTTTAAAAACTGATATCGACTATTTTGGGTTCACTGAACACAATTTTTTTTGTTTGTCTGTGTTTTTTCGCAAATCATAGCAAATGAGACGGATTTAGTAAACCAGGCTGGTCAAATGCTGATTTACTGACTTCTCATGCCACTAAGAAAATACAACCAAATTGCAATTAATTTGTAATACGCTCATAGGATTCGAACTGTTTCTTCCAACTGAAGGCACTTAAACATACGCATATTATGATGTGTGCGCATATGCTTTTCACGCAGCAGTAAAGATTGTAAATAAAACGCTTTTTATGAATACTAAAGGTACGTTAAATTGAATAGAGGTGCTTATTTAAACACCCTAGTAAGTGCTCTTATAGGGGCCTTTTCCTCTTCTAAAAGGTTCTCTTCAAACGCATTTAATAAGTACTTTTACATAAAAACGATTTATATAAAAGAAATCTAACAAACAAACGCCTATAGGGATTAAGATTTTATTTAGTTTTTTTTTATAAATGATTTTAACTAAAAATGCTTAATAATGTTTTCTTTGCTTTTCAGGAATGACTTTTAACTCAAAACATTACTGATTTCGAGACACATTGTACTGTAAATTTTCAAAGCTCTTTATTTTAATAGCTGAATAAATTCGACACGAACGCATCTGAATAAGGCAAAACCTTAGTTCATTGCATAAATCATATGGATACAATGACTTAATCTCGTATTTCATATCTCAAGTTCCCTCTATATTATTACAAGTTTTTGTTTAACTTCACATGACGGGTTAATTCATACGTTTCTTTCAATGAGTAATGGTTTGTTTACTCGTATGAAAAGTAAATTAGAATCACTTTCTCTTGATAACAGAGTTGAAATTTTACATACGCGTTTAATAACAATATATTTTTATAGAATCGCCTCTGTACAAGAAGACTCCGCAACAGGTAATAAAACTGTCTTGATCTTTTCTATTACAAAACATATTTATAACCTCGCTTTTATGCTGCAGCCAGGATCGTCTTCGTATCAGGGAACTCTTCAACAGTTGACACTATCGATTTAAATCTTTGCACGCACTTCAAGCCGTACACTTCACTTCATTTTCACGCCGTATTTACTAACTGAAAGAGATCTCCGCGACTTATATAACAGTCGACTTGAATCATGCTTATATGTATGTTCTTATAACAAAACAAGATCTCTGCTACGATCTCGTTACAAAATAAAATTACCTTACTAAAACGTTTAAAACACTAGCTTCTATTAATTGAACTGAAATGAACAAAATAAATCTGACAGTCAATAATACTTTACAAGATTGTTTTTATTGTAAAAGAAGTACCAAACGCTGATACAGACCATCTGATGTTGATTACAACGGTCTACATGGTCATTAGACCATGGACATGGAAATCCTCATCTAAAATCAAGTATGTCCAATGTCCTATCTTAGGTCGTAAGTGAACGCGTTGCTACTGCTGAGGTCTAAGCTGGAATGCCTAACGGCTATGTGTGTTCTGACTTACCACACCATTCAAACCGAAATACATCAGTACTCACACTGCTGTTTTACGGCAGAAATAGGGGCCGGTGATGCTCAATACAAGACTCTAACACCATCAAAATTAACAAGTAACGCGTTTGGTTCTTTGTTTATTTTCAATTGACAAGATCGGTTGGCGGCTTCCGTATATGCATGCCATGGTCATAGCATCGCACCGCGCCACTTTATCATCCAATCCTCGACTGAAATCTCACATGCGTCGTGTGAATGCATCCCTTACAACTAAGCGCGACATTCGACTAACGAACAACCGCTTAAAGTTTTTCATTGCAGAATATTTTGTCGGCGAAATGCTTTGTAGTCTACAGTTCAACGCGTGAAACTGACTGACTTTATATGGTTCACGCTGACTATAAAATGGAGTAAATGGAGTAGCTACGTCAATATTAATTCAGCATTTTATTGATTGCAGTAGCAAAAAATGTGCCCTGGTTTTAACGTGTGAGTACCAAAATTATTATTCATTTCATTAGCTTTTCTTTGTACTATTAAATAGCCTTATAATATAACAAACTCTTAATGATTATAAAACTGTAAACATGTGAAGGCATATGGTATGCATTCAACAATTTTGTCTTCGATAAAAGATAATATACGAAATTTTTAATATTATATTTTACCCGCGTTAGTATTATGTCATGAAGTAATATAGCCTAGAACCTTTCTTAATAAACATATGATCTACTGCAAAAATATTTTCCAAATTGTATTAGTATGTCATGAAGTAAGTGAGTTCAAAGAAAAATCTTCAGCCTTATTCTAATAGCATAGATTTACCGTTTATTGTGTTATAAAACGGGACTTAAGGCTTAGTTGTATTTTTTTCCAGACAACTCTTGGTCATTGTGAGAAATTCGGCGGATTTTCCTGTGTTTTTAATAACAAATATGTGAACAGATTTAAGACATAAATAAGAAAATATAGATTGTGTTGCTTTAATGTAATCAGGTAAATTCTATATACTGTACGGGCGGGTATATTATTATCAGACCGTACCGGACTAAAATTCTGACACTGATGCTTATCCACACCACATCGCCATTCGAAGCTTATTTTCCCGCACTTTGGCTCCCTCTTCTTTAGAAAAAAGTCTAAACTAGAAGTAGAATAGTCAGGGAACCGTTATCTGATATTGTATATAAACCGTTTATACGCTGACCCCATTATTCGCTTCTGTATGAAATTAGTTATTTTAATATCGTAACAATTTAATTATTTAATCGATTCATTATTTATGTGATCACCAAAATGAAATTGCTTCACGACTGTTTACTAACAGAGGTTGCTACTTAAAAGGTGGCTTCAGAACATGCCTAAATTCATATTTTATGTGTTAATATTCATGTCCATTTCATAAAATGAATTTTCATGGTTGTAGAGTCTTATATCGACGGCTCGCCTGCGGCTGCACCACCACTGCACCTATTTCTTCCGTAAAGCAGCAGAGCGAGAACAGCTGTGTTTCGGTTTGAAGGGTTTGGTTAGGCAGAAGACACCGGACAAGAAGCATTCCAACTTAGTCCTCACGAATAGCAACGCAGCCACATACGACCGATATAACGACCACATACGACCGATATAGACGACGATAGGACTTTCGTTTGCTATTCTGTCAATGTATTTGCTTCAAACTGATTATTATCAAGCAATCGACTTTGATTGCATACAAGTATGCGATGAATGAGGTAAGAAGAATGGTGATGATGGGAGTGCAGGGGAAGAATATGATTATTTAATATTTCACGATTGCCACGCATCTTGCGACACATACTTTTTTCTTAACAATTATTAGCATGCATGTAAATTTTTTGACAAATAAATATACTACATACCTACATTACATTCGAGCGAGTGAGGTAAGGCAATCTACGCTGGACAGGGGGCGTTTTAACTTTGCCAAAGTAGTATGCCTCAGATAGAACTTCGCTCCTATTCGAAGGTAAGACGTGGATGTCTATGGGTCACAGTGACCATTTAACATTAATGGCCTGCGTGCTGAATTGCCTTTAGTGTAAAAATCAATCTTTTTAAGCTTAACACTGACCGTTAAATGACCGGTTTGATGATGGTAGAGTCTTATAATAAAAAAGAATTATTGAATAAAGAGTATGTCTTACTTAAGACAGTGTCAATGTCCTACTTCTGTCGAAAATATTAATCTTGAGGTTTAAATTAGTAAAAGAAGCCTTAATAAATAAGATACTTTTTAGTGATTGAGTCATTGAAAATCCATTTGGCATCCGTTCTATGAAAGTTATTTGCCTTTTAAGTGCTCTAATGATTTGAGAGAAATTCCGGCTCGGGATATTGTGTTTAAGATTAATATGCAAAATTTTTGATGAATCATTATATTCAGCAAATTTGCAGTACTTAAGTATGAATAAATAATACGGTTCTTTCTTGAAATAATTCATTATTTTATGTTATACAATTTTGTTTTATGTTAATAGAATAGCAAACGAGCATGCAGGCCACCTGATGTTAAGTGGTCACTGCAGCCCATGGATATTCACATCAATCCTCAACTAGGACGAAAGTCCTATCTCAGGTCGTATATAAATGTGTTGCTATTCATGAGGACTAACATGAGGCCTCTTGTAAGGTGTGTTCTGCCTAACCACACCCTTCAAACCGAAACAGAACAGTTCTCACACTGCCGCTTGACCGTAGAAGGCGGTACCGCCGCAGGCGAGCCTCCGACATAAGACTCTGCTACCTTTTATTTGCTCATGCTGTTTCATAATCAGTATGGTATAGTTAAAAAAAAAATTGAAATAACAATTATTCTTTATTCTCTTTTATTAAACACGAGTACATAATAATAGTCGTATTCGGGAGTAATAAATAATTGTAACAAAATTATAACCTTTGTTGAAATAATTTAAGAATTATCTTATAATCCATTTTTGTCCAATCCATAAGGTGATTCTGATTTGGTCTTGAAGAAGTAGTTACCAGGATGCCTGTTATAAAAAAATGTATTAAAATTGTTTCAAAATTTAAACTACTCATATTCGATGTGTAATAAAATTCTAACTTGTAAATTTAAAATTTTACTTCAATTCATCTTTTATATTATAAGAGAAGTAAATGAGTTTTCAAGCCATGTTAAGTGGTCACAGATATTCAAATACGCTGAAAATCCTATCTGGAATGCCTCTCGTCTACTGTATTCTGCCTGACCCTAAAATTCACTCTGCAATCCGAAAAACAGCAGTGCTCTTCCTGCCGCTTGACGGCAGAAGTAGGTGTAGCGGCGATGCCGCCGCAGATAAGCCTTCGATATAAAACTCTACCACACTCAAATTTAAATTTAAGTTTTGACTTAAGTTAAAGATCATTACTACATACCTCATTGACGTTAATTAAATCTTCACTTAATTGGTAATTCTTTTCTGACCTCTTATTTTACCAAATTATTGAGTGCGTCAACAACCTACTTAATAACTCATAGTTCTCCAAAACTGTATCAAAGGTGGTGAAATCCACCAATCCATACCTACACGGCCAGCGTGGTGGCCTATGCTCTTTATGCTTCTTATCTCCAAGAGAAAATCCATTCCCAGTGGGACGTCAATGGTTTTATAATGGTAACCATATTGAAATATAGAAGCAGTAACACTGCTATTTAGTCAAAAAGCATTTATTTATACTTACATAACTTCATCGCATGGATCCAAATCCAGGGTGACGGCATTTCTTTCTGCTTCCGAATAATGTTTCCATGTTCTATAATTTTTTGCGTATGAACCGATTATTGTGCCTGGATATTTTATAGCGTCGACCAGCAGTTGCCAACTCCTGTTGTGGTTACATAAATCTGAAAAATATTCCAAAAAATACGTAGATCTCTTGAAAAACGTTCATATTCATGACATAAACAATGATGAAATTTAATAGCTTTACTAAATTCAAGCAATGTTAGTACATAAAACTTTGCAACTAGAATCTGCCCGATTTTTACAAGGATTCATTTCAAATATATGTATATTTAAGTTTGTTTTTCGTAATATAATGCCATAATAACTTACCGTCTGCCGTAAACACCTGCGCAGGTCGCGTAGTGCATCCAGGTTGGATAACCAGCCCCAAGTTGAAGTTAGGCCAGAAGTCCACAGTGCCAGTGGCTCCCTTGTACCCATATTTGCTTGGGTCAGAATGAATCACAATGACCCGGCGAGCGGAATATGGATTTAGTTTTAAAGGTGGTGGTCTAGCTTCGAAGCCCACACTAGCAGGGTCGAGACCGGTTATCCTAAAAATTCACTCCGTGATGTATCAAGCTTAGGTAGGGTGAAGAAATGTTTCCGAAAACAACCTTCATGATAGTCTAAGTTTCTATATAGACACGTCGTTCCGTCGACCATGTTTGAAATGTCTTATATTTCAGTGGAGTCTTTCAACCACACCCTGCAGACCAGAACATAGCAGTGCGAGTTACTACTACTTGCGATAGAAAAAGGGGAAGTCGGCAGTAGTGGTGCCACCGCAGGCGGGCTTTTGACAAGGCCAGGTTTGAAACAGATAAACATAAGGGTTTTTTTTTAAACATGGGTAATTGTAAATCAAAAATAATTACATCGCTGGTGTAAATTACACGTATGTATATACATATATATAATAATTATGGGTAGATTAAAAAATTAATACATAACTCTATATTATGTACATAACTCTACTTCTCTACCCAAAAACGTTTGTTCTAGCTTCGTCACGGAGAACTTTATAAAAATGTACAAGCAACATATAGAATAGGTACTACAGTGAATCCATATATAAAAAAGTTTATTATACCGTGGCAATAGAATTCCTTTCTGTAGCAATTTGTTTCCGGCGATTCCGAATATTTGGGCGCCTAAGGAATGTCCGACCAAATGAGTTTTGTTCAAGTTAAGACCACTAGCAGTTAAGCTGACGAGCACATCAGAGAAACGCACTCCAATCTGTACGAAATATTAAAAATAAAAAATACATTTCAATCATTAAAATGAGAAATACCAAATGAAGAATACCTGTTACTATACGTAGTATCAATAATATAACGTTAATATTATATTTTTATTTAATATAACTTCAATATTAATCTAAGCGCTTTACAACTAGACAATATCATTTTAAGCAAAATATAATATACAAGTCTTCGATTTCTATTTAAATCATGTAGCTTTTGGATAAGACATTAAATAACATCAAACTGTCAATATTCTTGCATGAAACACTCTTGGTTATAATGAGTACCCAAGTATTATATTTGAGTATTTCATACCTCACTATAGATGACGCTTTAAAAAGCAAGACTGAGGAAGTCAGGTGCATAACATAAAATAACAGGACGTTACAAATTAGAATAATTGTAAGATTGTTCGCCACCTAATCGTTAGGCCAATATTTCTTGTGTTACAACACTTGCACGGTCGAGAATGGTCCATACCAATCGACTACTTAATCCTACGAGAAGCATCCTGTATCTACATACCATCAGAGATTTAGTGTTTAATTGCTTAAATATAACAGTTCATAAATGAACGAAACAGCATGCACGCATAGCTTCACATCTCATTATTTTTTTACGTTCTTCAAGTTAAAGATAAAATAAAAGATATAATTTTATTTCATACAATAACAAACTAAGAATGAAATAAAATGTTTTATTTCAATTAATTGAACCAAATAATATTATGTAACCGATAATTGATATTTTTTCTAACATTATTAATATTTCATAGTCGCAATCCACCTGCAGAGTGCGTGCAAAACGCAATGTTCACTTCATACAGTACCTGACGTTTGCCAATATCTATATCGTTATTACCTGTCTCGCATTTGGCGCAGCCCAATTCAAATAAGAGCTTGCGAAGCTAGGCAGAGCGGTGGATGCCATGTACTGCCAATCCAGAAGAGCTACATTACTCTCTCCTTGTTCCAAATAAGCTTTTACGACAGCTGTCACAGCAGCCCCGTTGGGATGGCCTAAAATATTATTAACTTACAATCTTTACAGTATTCAGAATAACAGACTGAATAAAACTTAACTGAAGGAAAGCATCGATACGTTCAAAATTTAAATAGTTAAAAGTGTCCAACGTTCATTTTATGTTATTTTTCAAATAATCCCGAAAGCCCCATTAATTTTGATCAGTGACTCGTGTCTGTCCGTCATGCACGTCAAACCCCTAGCCCATCCGACGTCCATTTGCAACGTTGTTTTTAGTGGCATTATGTTTAATACCATTTTGATTGCTTTAAAACCCTAAATCCCTTCGTAGCTAACTAACAATTTTGTTTCGATCTCCAACTGCTAGTAAACGGATAGAAAATTAGAAAATGATGTTATATATAGATACTCAATATTTAGAATGCAAGGTTTTCGAATTGTACGAATATGCAAATAATCGAAGAAGAATATCGAAGAAGTATAATTTAAAGAAGTTTTTGGAAATCTCACTATTTTCAACAATTTCGAGGTCTCATATTTTTTTTAATCTCGCCCTACTAAATAGATTGAAATGGGAGTTCCATAGCTTAATGCGTATGATTGGACTTAAATAGTGCGATAAATTGAAAGTACTGTTGAATCAGATATATAGATACAATCGTCATATACTCGGTAGATCAAAAGTAGTAAGATTGTAATTTAAAATGATAGATACGTATCGAGGAACTTTATAAATATAACACATTATATGAGATAGATGCATACTCAATAAGATACAGTTAATTTCCTAAATGCAGTCAAAGATACTGACTACCTTAACCGTTAACACCGAATTGTCGACTATATTGTCGTAAAGTATAACATTTTATAAAAAACAAAAAAAAATCTGTACCTGTGAAACCATGACAAAATATAACTGTAGATTTACTCGAATTGAACCAAGATGTTGAAAGAATTTTGTCAGCTTGTTCGATAGGCAATTCCGTGAAGTCTTTAAATGAGCTGAAAACAAAATTTAAATAAATTACCCGCTTCCAAAGAGAGCTCACAAATTCTCGGTTGAAATGGTATGTTTCAAATTTCTCCCAATTGTAGAATGTTACTGTGTCGAATTAATTGTATTGTAATCAAAATCTAAACAATTTCTTAATATACTTATTGTACTAAAATAACAAGTAAAATAAATAAAATGATCGGACAACAAAATAATTTAATAGATACACTATTAATACAGTTATCTTATTGCAAATGACAATCGCCACATCACTGCCTATTACATTGTGTATTTTAAGCAACTTTATATTCCAGAGAACGTTCGGTCTAGCCTAGACAAAGGGTTTGGCCTCCAGTTAAATCTGACATACTATATGTAGCTTTTAGGACTCTGTATAGAGTCGAAGATAATGTTACTCTAAATCGCAAGTGGCTTATGTAAAGATAAAGACATACGATATGCCATAACATGTACAAGCACAGATAAACCCACAATTGTCCCACTGCTGAGCACGGGTCTCCCCTTAGAAGAGAATTTAGGCCATTGTCCACTTCGTTGACCAAGTGCGGATTGGCGGATTCACGCCATTGAAAAAATCTCCGACATACAGATTACCTAACGATATTTCCTTCACCGCAAAGCAAGCGATAACTGTAATGGGTGTAAACCACATAGTTTCTAATATGCTCTCTATATATTTATACGGGCGTGAAATCTACGTCGGATAAACGTAATTAGGTCATTAATGAAGCGTAATGAACTAGCCAAATAACTTTACACAAATCTTCATCTAATTAAATGATACATTTTCCATTAGGATACATAGTAATGATAGTTTGAAATGAGATACTCCACGATGAGATACCACATACGCAATCTTTTAATATTACGCTTCTTTTATAAATGATCACAAAAATAATAAATATGGTGATACTAGCCTAGAGTTTACATAAATTAATTTCACTAAACCGATCGAAGAATTAACAACATATAACTTGACATGACATACATATGTACCTACACTACCTACACGAAACTCCTTGGTATTCCTACATGTTGTACCCTTGGGCGGCTTCATCGGAATATACACCGGTAGGTTTACTTTGATTATTGGAGTATATGCCGAATCTATTGCTGTGCGAACTGGGCGAATTGATAATCACTCGACTGACTCATTAAAGTGACCGAAATAACCTTTGCCGTGTGTTTCCAAGTGGGTTATTGAAAGGACTTGCAAATTATACAAGTCTACAGATGTACAACAAGAAATAAACGAGAGGCGGCTATACTTTTTCCTTATAGTAGATGGTGAATACTGCTTTAAAGTTCTGCTGCCGATAAACAGCACTCTCGGCAATGGGACACGCAAATTAATACAGTGCGGGCTTTATAGAATTCATGTAGACGCTTATCAATAACATTTTCATACTTAAATAATATTACGAACTCTCAATAAGAAACTGTAGTTTTACCTGTGATAAAATCTGAGTTTTACAACCTTGATGTCGTCATCACATTGTACTGAAAAAAACATAAAAATAACAATAATGCTCCACACTAAAACCTGAGCAAAGCACATAGCATAAACATACAGAAGAAACAGTTTACCTATCACATATGTTCTAAGTAATTACAGGATGCCATCATCATCAAAATCACTATCAAAGTCCCACTGCTGGCACGGATCTCCTCACAGAGATGAGAGGATTTAGGCCAAAATTACCACGTTGCCCAACTGTGGGTTGGCGAATTGATCGGTAGGTATGCCATATTTGGGTATATTCCGTATTTTCAAAAACACTAATATATAGAAGTAAGTTTACCTACATTTGAAATGTATAGTTTTATCTACGAGCATAAGGCGAATTGATAAGTATTAACCTAGATTCAAAAATAATGATGGTTTAAAAATCCGGACAGAAGAGTGTTGAGGTCGGAACAATCATAAAAGAACTGAATTATCTCTATTTGATGGATTTCGATTTTGATTGTGGCAGAGTCTTATGTCGAAGGCTCGTCTGCGGCGGCACCACCGCCACACCTATTTCTGCCGTAAAGCGGCAGTGTGAGAACTGCTGTGTTTCGGTTTGAAGGGCGCAGTTATGCAGAAGATACAGGACAGGAGGCATTCCAACTTAGTCCTCACGAGTAGCAACCCATCCACATACAACCTCAGATAGAACTTCCGTTCTATTTGAAGTTGAATGTGGATGTCCATGGGCTGCAGTGACCACTAAACATCAGGTGGCCTACATGCTCGTTTGCTATTGTATTGATATTTTTTTTTTTTTAAATAATACTAACTTTTTATTATAGGTATATATATACCTATAACAAAAAAAAAATCGGATTTTGGATTTGCTATATTGGGGGACCGGTTGTCGCTAACGGCGCAATGTAACATGATTACTTGTAGATTGATGCCGCAATCGATTAGACTGTGTACCACATAGTGACTCATTTTAGTTACTCCATATAAACATATTGCCATAGCGACCGCAATTACCCTACCTAGGATTTTCACCGTGCGTTTACATACAAATATCATGTCTCTGACGTTAAAGTAGTAAAGTGCCAATAATATCCACAGGCGACATTGATCGGAGGGGTCTGAATACTAGTTTATCTTATTTTAATATAAAAAAAGCAAAATGTACAATAACCCCGATCGAAAGACAGATATGGAGCGTTTAAATAAAACATAATGTGTGAGGCAAAGACAGAAAAAAATAGATTTTGTAAAATATATCTATCAGAATAGCAACCGAGCATGCAGGCCCGTTAAGTAATGACTGCAGCCCATGGACGTCTACATCCAACATCAAATAGCACCGAAGTCATATCTAAGATCGTACGTGGTTACGTTGCGTCCTGTCTTGCTTTACGGCAGAAATAGCAGGATAGCGGTGGTGTCTCCGTTGACGAGCCTACGACATAAGACTCTACTATAATCTAATATTGCCGTAGAGTCTATTTATATGTTTAGTTACCTTAGATTTATTAACGAAGCATTTATGACTGATACAAATAAGGAGACAACAGTTTTTATAAGTTAGTTTTTTTTACTGAAATTACAGTGCTCTGCTCTTACCAGTCTTGAAAGCAGAGCAAAGGGACATCAGCAATGTCAAGTTCACTTCAGTACTAATTTTTAGGTAAATTTCGGTACGAATTTACCTATTATTCTATAGAGTGATAATAAGAGTAATAAGAATAATATAGAGTAAGGTCGCAATTTTGAATGGCAATTCCATGAGCAGGTCCATGAGCTGCAGTGTAATAGTAAATATAAAAAAAATATTATTATTAATTAAGGGTACTTTTCTATATAAAAATGTGACCAATTATTAGGTCGTATGTCAAGCTTGATCCACTTACAATTCCAACGAAGTATGCATCAAGCTAAAATTTCGCAATTTACTCGTAATAAAAGTGATTAAAAAATCCCACCTACCATTATGAAATACACTCTGACTCCCATTGGCAAAAAAAAACAAAAAAAACACTCACCAAATCCAGCGAACAAAATAAAAAATGCTAAAACACTAGCGTTCATTTTGTGATTTTGTAAACGAATAATTGTCCTTTGGTGTGGCTCCTTATGTTTATATAGGGGCTGGTATCAAAATGTCCTTAACATCACTGCATTAGGTATCCTTGACATAATCGCAGCTGATACTGGCCATTATTTGGCTAAGATTTAATCGTTTTATTTGGTATTCCATAGCCTTAACATGTTTAGTAATCTTGTTAATGACGTCATTGTAATTGTCAATACATAGCGGTAATTACAGAATCGCAAGCAAATAGTTTAAAAAAAAGGCTACAATATACAGGCTACGTGATGTGAAATGGTCATTATAGCCCATAGACTGCAAACAAAATCCGCTTCCAAGTCTGAGGTTAGGTATACGTGGATACGTTACTAATCTAGATGGAAAGTTGATGGTGGTAGTCTTATGTCGAAGGCTCGTCTGCGGCGGTACCACCGCTGCACCTATTTCTTCCGTAGAGCAGCAGTGTGAGAACTGCTGTGTATCGGTCTGAAGGGTGTAA
>DWKW01001210.1:0-13270 GCA_018250115.1 Doberes anticus | reverse complement strand
GCAGAAAGAATGTCAAAAGAGGTCGGACGGGGCGGGGGGTAAAGAGGAGGGTTGGGGGGGGTCCGCAGGGTTCATGAACCCCCCAAAATTGTTATTGTCAAATTGCAAAACCTTAAAAAAATAGTAAATTTACGAAGATTAAAAAAATATCAACTACCAACTTAAATTATCTAAAAAATTAAATCAAAAATATGTACTTAAAATAATTTTGAATAAATCGCGCTTTCAAATCTAATTTACTCGACTTATCATATTATTAGTATGACTACCCCTCAAATTTCATTCGCACCATGAAATGCCACGCCTGGATCATTGTTCATAGGGTTCTTCGGAACATACAAGACCTTAGTCTCCGCTCGCCACATTAGGTGCAGCAGCTAACACAACCCCCGTGACTCCAATACTTGATATGCCCTCAGTATTCAAAGGGAAACGCGGAAGAACACTATTCTGCCGTGAGATTCGCCACCGCTCAATGCTTATTGATATTGTATGTAGTATTGGTGCTAATAGGTGCAATAAGTTAAATGTACTACTGTAGTACTGCAGATAAAAATTAATTTTGAATTGGAAATCTTCCATTTTAAATACCTACAAATTTCACCTCGAACTTTAATTTATACGAGTACCTGCAATACTTCCTTCATTTTCTTATGTGAGTTAGGCATGATTGAGTAAATTGAACGTGCCATTTACATTATAGGTGCAATACAATTTATTCAATATGAGTTCATGCATACAGGTAATTATATTCAAATGTGGTTATCCGGCGAACTAGTTAGTATAGGTATTATACGGCTTTTTGCCTGAGCATTGAACTTGCACGCATGCGGAATATAAATACGATTAGTTTCTTCTTATTAGCCGCGGTTGAGTCAAGAAAACAATTAAATTAAAATCCTGACGCTTACATACAATCTTAGTTTGAATAGATTTTAAGTACTTGTTTCGGTTATTGATTATTATAATTAATAAACGCTTTATATTTATAGCACACTAGGATTACCCATGTCATGGGCGCCATGGCCACATACTAAGACAAGACCACATACATCCAGACAAGTAACAGAAATAAATGAACGTTTTTTTTTTCGTATAATATTATGTCGTAGGTACTTACTGTGAAATTAATTGAAAAATCGTACCTGTATATATGTATGTAGGAATGTATATATGTAGGAATGAGTATATCTATACATATTTGAGTATATTTGAATAAATATGGGAATCCTGGGTTCGATTCCCTTTGGGATAGATATTTGAAAGAAGACCTGGTCTGGATGTTTGTGTTTATGTTTCTCCCTGCGGGGTTACTGTAGATAATAATAATCTATTTCTATCTTAGTTAACTAGGTCCATTTTAAAATGTCAAACCTTTGGCATTTAAAAACTTATCAAACGTTTAGCTAGTAATATTTTATAGGTAAGTATGTGCTTCGTATAATGTTGTCTGGTAATGTTTTCCTCTTACGCCATAGAAAGCTAAATCTGTATTGGTGAATGAGGCGAGCGGGACGCGTCAAGCAGGTATGTCCGTCCGTATGTATAAGTAAGCTGCCCATCTTTTATTATACAAAAAATAGGACACAACATTGGCATTGAGATGGCGGCCGGGGCGCACCTACCCTAGCATGGAGGTACATATACATATACCTACACTAGCAGCGTCTCTAGCGAATACAGATCGAGAAAAAGATAGGTTGTTTTGATCGGTAAGTGACTTGAAAAGGGCCTGTGAAAATATGGTAGAACTTTTTGTATAAGGGTCGCTACTTGTTTTGTCGTATAGCTGTGTGCTTGCTTGACCTACTGCATACAGATTTATGGGATATTAGTAAAACTACACTGATACGTTGAAATTTTGACGTAACGTTCGAATTCGCAAACAACGTTGTTTTTCTTACTTTCCATTCATTCGACATAGCTACAGAAATGCAAGGCAAGGTAAGTGAATTGAATGATGTTTTATCTTCAAATGATGTATTTTCTCAGCAGATCTGTGTCCGCTAGAATGCTTTTCTTTCCCTTTTTTAGAATTTACTTTCCCAATCAATTAATATCAGACTGAGCAACAGTGAAGGCGGACAGTATAGCTAGTAATTTATATTTATTATCATCGTAAGTTATTACTTAACTTAAAACTGCTGAGTAATTAGATTCACTAAATATAAACTATGGTTTTTAATACTAAGTTCAAGTAAGTCATTAATTTCAGTGCATTGGATTTGAAAGTTCGTCATGGAACCGCATGGTATCCCTACATATGAGTGGAAACGGCGCAGGTGAGACGAGATGACCACAAACCGGTCGCCACCGACCGGACGTCTCGCCACCTCGTCTTTTTGACTTTGAATTTACGCGTTTATTTCATTATAATGTTAACTGATTACATCGTATTTATTAAGCTTCCAATGACCAAAACTAACGTTTATCCAAAAGGTTTAACAAACGTAGTATTATTAAAGATTCGTAGGTTTGTACATACACGTTGAATGCTTAAAGTTTTTTTCCATGTGATGTGATAAATAAAGAAACCATAAGTTTCAAACACTACTTACCTCCTAATCAAAATTGAGTCAACAAGAAAACCTTACACAGTGTAGAGTACCATTAATAAATAAATAAAAAAACAGTATTCATGTGTTATGCCTAGGGTGTTTTAATTTTGAGGTTAACCTGTAGACTTTCATAGCAATTAACAAGGCTATGAATATTGGTGAATATTCGAGTGCGCATTAACTCTAACGTGAAAAGCAAACATTTAGGCGCACACACTAATCATTTGGCCAAGGCACACCCACGGCTGTAAACTACGGTGGAGTTTTAAAATAAGAATCGACGAAGAAACTACTTACAATAAAATTAAATGTACTTGTAACATTAAGAACAAAAGTTGTATCTAACAATGATTACACGGGTTGTTTCGTAACTGTCTCCTGATGTACAATACGAGCATGTATGCTAGTATTAAATGTTTATTTCAATATAAAATATCAGGGAACACGAGCGATATAGATATACCTATTAGATTTAGAAATTTGAACGTTAAAAATTTACTAGCTGATCGTGTAAATAGACGCTCCGTTCAATATTTAAATGGTATAACCTAATAAAATAATGTACACATATAATACTTATGATTACACAATAGATATTAATGATCTAAACAAATTTCTTGTGTGGATTTATCTATTACAAATAGTGCTGTTGTTCGAAGATTACAAAGTACTTAACGCCGGCGACGACGATGCTTTTCAAAACTTTACTACGGTATAGCTTCAGGTACTTGTGAATGGATATTATTGTAATGCTGTTAGCTTATAACAGTTTTTGTCGTTGTCGCGGCTACCTGTATCGCCAGCCCCCAACTATAGACAATCTACGCGATACGTAGCGTCGTAGAGGCTATCTCTACATATTAGAAGAAAACTTATTTTGAAGACTGCATAATTATCAGTATTTGTTAATACGTATATTTTAGTTAAAAAACGCTTCGAAACGACATAGTAAAAGCATATGCTGTCTACATTTTACAAGTGGTTAATTTGGTAAAGAAAGACAAGCATTTCTTTAAATAATTCAGTTTCTTTTTTCCATTGGCAAGACAGTTTATTGTTGAATTCGTGAGGCCAGATCTCTACTGATGCTATTATCAACGCTCCGATCTCTAGAGATGTAATTTTGAACCCGAACTGGACCCTATTTGGGCGAGGCGGACGTTCAAAACGCACGTGTGCTTCACACTTCGCCTTCATTAGCTTGGTTATAAATATCCTGTCAATCACTTTTAAACTCTATTCCACGGAGTGATGAATGATAATGTTGTGTGCTCTGAGTGTTTCATGTCATTATTGATACTGGAGTATTACAACTGTAGAGTTCTAAATATTACGTATCTTTCAATTCACGAACGTATAGCTCGCTTATTATGGCTCTGTTGAACTGGTTGTCACTTAAGGCATTTTGTATATGGGATTGACTCATTGGTATGGCGCGCAAGCAAGCTATGGCGGCGTCGATGTGTCTGTAGAACTTATTAGCTCATTTTACGACAAGCGGCGGTCGTTTGCTGATCATGTCAATAAATACACAAGCTTAAACACATCCATATTTTGTACCTATACGATAGTTATGAATAACCGAAGCCATTAAAGGCTGTGAACGAAACAACATAATAAATGATAAGTATGAAATCAATGATTTAAACCGTCAAAACACAGTCGCGTAACGACAATTAAAGTAGGTGTAATATAACTAGATTGTAACTCTGTAGGTAATTGCTGTTTGATAAATTATATGAAATTAGTAACTGCACTTACTAATTAAATAAATTAATACTATTATAGATATATATAGATATTGGTCAGTACAAAACATGCAGGTAACGTATTCAATAAAAGCAGGTCGAATTATCTCTGTAAATAAATAAGGTAAAAATAAATGTAAATAAGGTCCTTTTTATATTAACAGAATAGTAAACGGGCACGCAAGCCACCTGATGTTAAGTGGTCACTGCAGCCCATGGACATCGACATCAAAACCGAAGTCATATTTGAGGTTACAAATGCGGTACATTTTTACTATGGATCATACCGATATGATTATACTTGTATTTATAAAAATAATAATATTGAGCATGTTATTACGTCATCTTAACAATACTGGGATCATACAAACTGTTGCAAAAACTAGACCCAACGATAGGAAAATTCTCAAACACCATGATGTCATGGCGTATTCAATTACAGAGCACTACGACCTTGCTTGTCAATTGTCTACAAATAACTGACGTTATTGAGAATATTGATTTATAGGTAAGCCATGTATATAGGTACTATATAAGTGATTATAAACGCGAAAATATGTCATAAAATTAAGCACGTAACTACATGCTCAATTTCCACCTTTATCCTTGTTAGTACACTTAATTTTCTTGTAGAGATTAAAAATATTATTTCCTAATTTGTACCATAAAAGTAAAAATCGAGTGATTTAGAATTCGTTTAAGAAGCAGTATAACTAAAACAAAAATATGTTTATTTAGTTTTTTTTTGGCAATAAAAAAAATTTACCATGTTTTCTCGACTTTTGGAATATTTGCTTCTTATTTTACATAATCTAGCTGACGAATTAAAACACTTTCGTAATATTTATCTTAGAGTATAATGTACATATGTGCATAAAAATATTTTCGTACGTTAAATGTAACATTTTAAAGAAAGTTGGATTGTGATGTAAACTGTCACAAAATCGGCTCACTGATGGAGAGTGGTCTCCTGGTGGGGCCTCATATTAGCATGGATTAATTCCAATCAAGTGTATGTAGATCGCAGCCGAATGAGCGGTGCCGGTTTCGAGATCAGATTTTAATATTCCAGCGACGTTAGTCACTAAATGTCATATAGAAGCTGTCTGCTTTTACGTCTTCGGGACGAATATAATACATAAGACTCTACGACTTTTGAAAGTACGGCATGGCGATGTTCAAATATCTGAGAAACATATGCGACATATATGTCTTCATACAGGATTATACAGCTAAACCATCTGTTTTTGCGTCCAAATTCGCTTACATGGTTGTGTAATTCAGGTTAGAGTGCGGTAAGAGTTGGGCTGAATCCAAGGGGTTCTAAACCCGTAGTGGTTCGAAGCCAAGAACATTACGGCTAACTGATAAGGAGTCCAAATATTCATTGTCACTGACATGTATTTTAATAAATATTTACATTGCTAAAATTTTGGGAAAAGGGTATGGTTGAGATAAATAATTTATTTACTATTGAAAGTAGAGTTGACTCTACTCTACATATATTGTGAGTGTTTGGCTCTTCGTGACCTAAATTAGCTGTATTTATAGTGGGGCTCTTGTGTTTCTCAACTATTAATTGCATTAATGTAATTTTACGAAGAGCATGCGTGAAACGATTGATGACAGTTGAAGAAGCGAAAGAAGTATGTATGTTTGAACCGTAGCATTTGGCGGTCTATGTTTTCTGCCTATGCCCAATGGGAGATAGGCGTGAGTTTATGTATATATTTATGTAATTTTAGTTTATCAAAAAAGTTAGTGTCATTTTTTTTTAATAATGGCGAAAATCTGAAAATATTTCTAAAGTAGAGGTATGCTCTGAGTTAGCATTTAATCAAATATGTATTGATTAGAAAGTACGGGTAATTTTGTACATATCAAAATAAATACCAGTAATCAGCTAAGTATGTTTGCGCCAAGGAGGAAAAAGCGTTGATTTTCCTTTTTAGTGGGTAGAGTAGGTTTGGTATTGCGCTTCAAATGTAGATAAATGAAATCAGTCCGAAAATATGAAAACTTGCAAGTCATCTACTACTTACTAAGTACATCGGTTGCACCTAAACCTGTTGTAGGTACTTCTCAATATTTACCAAGAGCAAAAACTCAATATATTTCATCTCAAATTTATAAATATCTAATCTTTATAAACATTCAGCTTTGCATTTTCTTTTACTAAGTTATATGTAGAATACGGTTATTACACATTTTTTTTCACATAGATGTATTTAGTATGTTGTTTTTATACTTATAAAAGTAGTGTAAAGTAAAAAGTAGTAAGTGTAGTCATAGCAAGCATGCCAACCTGATGTTAAATGTTCTTTTTAGTCATTTTACAATAATACAAACTAAAGAAATAGCATCAAATCCTTTGTGTGGTTATACGTAGATGCGTTGCTACTTTTGAGGACTACGTTAAAACACCTTCTGACTAGTATGGTTTGCCAAATTACACTCACCAAATTAAAACACAAACTACCACCATCAATTCTTTTAGTATTTGTTTAATATGTATTGTATACTTACTAAACCTAATCTAATATTTAACCTGAGCAGGTAAGTTTTAATATTTTAAATTATTTGTTTTTTTAATGTTACGTACTGAAACATCTTTTTTTAAATTGAAACTAAGTACCTAGGTATTCTGTTCCTAAACGGTAAAAAGTTGGACGGACCAACAGATTAAAACGTTTTTGTTAAAGTTTCAAACAGTTTATATTTTTCTAATACTAGGCATCTTGCAGATATCTTAAATGTAATAAAATATATTATTATGCGTAAGGAGTTTGATCGCTGTTTTCACGGTCGCCGGACGCGAGTCAGGCGCGGCAGGCGGCCGTCGCTCACACAAAAAATAAACAACTTTCCTCGAAACGGCGATGGCGCTAAGTTACTTGCGCATCGGCAAACGTCCTAACCGCCTCGGGGAAGCGTAGAGCTTCGCTCTTTTTATCAACGAGAAAGGTTAAGCCGAAATAACTTGTTGATGTGCGTTGCAGCGGTGCGGGTGTGACGAGACGCGCGGGCGGCGCGGAGGCTAGCGCCGCTGAGCGACGGCCTGTCTACGGCGGCGAGCCGGCGACACCCTGTCTGCCATGGACGGCGGCGTTGCCGCTTCGTGCGCATTCTTACCGCCCGTGCCCCTCGCCTCTCAGCCTACAAGCTCGTGAACCGCCCGCGCACACTGCTCGGCAACATCGCATGCAAACTTGTTTCGTTAACGGATGTGGCAGCGACCGAGTCAGGGCACTTCGCCTATCTTTCTCTTTTGCACGCTATCTTATGTACGAGAGCGGGACAGCACTGGTGGCGCTACGTGCTATCGGCTCCCACTTGCGGCATTTTTTCACGCCGAGAATGAGGCGAGATTAATGTCTTAAGGTGCGTTTACAAGAATCATACGATCGATGAAATTTTAATACCATCTAATTATGATTACTAACAGTTACATTGATAGATAAATATGAATATACGTACCTGCAGTAAATGGAAATGTATGTACAGGCTCTTGTAATGAAACTTTCTTATAATCTATATTATATTATTATAAAATAAATGATTTTGCCCTCATAGGCATGAGAATTTTTCAAATTACTTACTTAAATAGAAATCTAAGAAACGTTACTGCATTAAAAGTTATAAATTCAACTCAATTGTAACTGATGTGCTCAATTGCATTCCTACCAATGCATTCTTGTAACCGCTAATTTAAAAATTGTTTATGAACACAAAAAAAATAGTAGTCACAACTGAAGTCATCAAGGAAATTATAAAAAAAATGTTTAAGTTTAGGTTACAAAATATGAACAGGGTATACGCAGCTTTACGGACATACGCGGCTCGCGTCGCGAGCTCACGTCGGGCGGGCGGTACGCGTTGTGCCGCGCCGCCAACATCCTCGCGCCACAGTCAGTCCGGCGCCGACACTCGCCACGCGCACACGTGAACAAAACATGGCCGCCGCCCACACGCACTCGGCCCCCGCACCCGCGCCCTCGCCCGCCGACCGTCGCTCGGAGGGCCGTGCGGGATCTCGTCGCATATTTCCACCACAGTTTAAACTCCAGGTGCTGGACGCATATCGTCGCGACGCACAATGTCGTGGGAACCAGCGTGCTACCGCCAGGAAATTTGGCATCCACCGTCGCCAAATCCAGAAGTGGCTACAGGCTGAACCGGCCCTGCGAGCGGCCCTTCTTAGGAGAGCACCGCAACCCGCGCCTTCTCCGCCTCCTTACTCTGTTGGATCGCCTGAGAGTGCCCGTTTACCATCGCCTCCACCGGCTGCTCTGCCGACAGTTGCAGCAGTACAAATTCCAACACCTTTACCGGCGCCGATCCCCATTGTACCAGCGACCTCCGAGCCAATTGACCTGTCAGTGAGACGCCTGTCACCGCCACCCGCGCCTGTCCCGTCCTACTCTACGGCTCCGGAGTCGCCGCGAAAGCCGTTCAAACTGTTTAGGCCTTACTTGATGGACGACGAGGACAGGCGCCCGGCCGTGGCTTCGCTACCGGTGGTGAGTGGCGAGCACGTGTCCGCTTTCGTGCCGGTGGGTAGTTCAACAGGGTGCGCGCTGGCCGCGTGCTCAGCGCCGCGTTGGTGCTCGCCGGTGTCCTCCTTCTCCGCGCCGCTAAGATGAGGGCACGCCGCCGGGGCTCGGCCCTTCTGCTGTTGTGATCTAGTCGCCGTCGCGTTCCTGGCGCCGCCGGGAGCGTAGCCCTCCATCTCCGTGCCTTAGTGTACATCGTACACGTCGCCGTAGTGCATTACGCTGTCGTCTCGAGACGATTGCCTATTTTTGTGTATAAATATAAGATTAAGTATTTTTATATGTGGGATTTACGAAACGTACCTACATTTATGAAGATTGATTATATTATAACAATATTATTATATGTATAATAAAGAGAGTTGTTTACACTAAAATGAATTTTAATTCGTGGTTAGCGCCATGCGCATATAGCAGGAAGGCACGCAGGTAGCGCCCCCGGCGCCAGCGAGCTCGCTACCTGTTACAGTTACCTGTTGTAATGTTATCCCGATTCTGGTACCCGCCTGGTTGCAATTGTAATTTAACACCCATTCTTGATAATAAAAAAAAGACAACTTACTTCAATTACTTATATCTAATACCAGGATCACTAAAATATAAGTGTTACGACATCCTTCACGTTATAAAAATATGTATGTTCTAAGCAAGACCCCTAATTGCTTTAAATGCATACTTACTACATACAATGTATTTCATATTAAAACAAGTGAATTCGTGAATTTCTCCTAATTTTCAACTGACTATAGAAAGGCATTGCATTGCATTCATTAAATTGATTGAAGTTAGTGAGTAAATTATAGGTATATTGAAATAACGTCACATAAAAAGTAAATAATTAAACTTGCCAATAATAATCTAAGCCTATGTTGCGCTTCGTCTGTTTATTGTACTACTTACTTTTAAACTAAAATTTTAACGAATATATTTTTTTTACTTTTAACTTATTCCAGTCCAAAGAATATGCTATTCTCGCTTTGGCCATTTTGAAGTTAGCTTTAATGTCTTGTAGCCAAGAACACAAAAATGGTGTAGCATAATACAATTCCTGGCGATGGAACAAGTTTTTCTGTCTTATGCCCCTGCATCTTTTGCTGCGACTGATTGATACGTAATTTCAAAAAACATAACAAACATAAAACTTAAATAAGTCACTGACAATAAATACATTCTGACCCAAAAGCTTCCGTAATTTTTTTGTTTTTGTTACGTTGACTACTTTTCTGATTTAGAGTTAGCTGATACTATTAGTGCATTAGCAATGGAGCTACCTACCCGTTTGAATAATCACGTGGAGAATTAAGTGTTCGAGGTTCTGTGGTGTTGCAATAGCCCATGACGGTGACGAGCACCGACAAGTGTTCAATAAAACTGTTATTACGTACTTTAGGTACCAACTATGTTGATTGTACTATAACGACTAGGTATATGTAGAATGTGATGGTAAAACTTGTTTTATGATGATTATTGATGATTAGTAATTTAATTAATATTGCTAACTGTGATCATATATCTATAAGTATGGGTAATGGCAAAATGCAATGCAGGAAACTACGTATCAGGCCGTATCAAAGTAACCGCAGAGTTCGTCATCCTTAGTGATAAACAAATCTACGCAAGAGAATGATAAATTGGAGCATTGTGCAATGAATAAATAAATATTGATACCAATTCGAAATTGATTCTTATTTCAAGTGATTTATCTGTTAATTGCTAATATTACAGTCGTATTGCAAGCTAACGATAAAATGTCCGTGATGAGCAGCATTTACAGTACGGAGCAGTACTTGCACTGCTCTATTTCAATTTGAAGGGTGTGGTTTGTGGTGGCAGACTATAATGGACAGGCGGCATTTTGAATGCCTTAGCCTATGTATCGACTTGCAACCTATTGGATTTCGGTCCTATTTGAGACTGGATGTGGGTGTCCATAGGCTGCAGTGAGCACTCAATGTAAGGTGGCCTTAACGCTCGTTTGCTACTCCGTATAAAAATGTCTCATGCCTTAGTAGATTCAGTAGTATCATTCTTCGTTCTGCAACATAACAAAGAAGGACTACTGCTTTCGTTTGTCAGTGCTTAGGTACAAAGTTCACCAATCTCGTCTTGATAGTGGTGGACGAAATGTCTCATATCTGTCCAGTTTCTTCTGCCCAACTACACACTTCAAATTGAAACACAACAGTTCTCACACTGCTGCTTTACCGCAGTTCTTTTAAGACCTTTCTGTAGGTAGGTAGCATATCGATTCATTAACCCACTCAGTTAGAAGTAGGAGTTTATAGTTAAACGCATTTCTTGACAGTTAAGGTAAGGCATGCAGTCTTTGTAATGCTCAATGGGCCTAACTGCTGCGCGCATTATTAAATTGAACTTTATTCTGAAGTGTTACAGCAGAAAATACTTTACCTTACTTCATCAAGGCCATTATATACATCAACAATTATAATAAGACAATGCACTACATACCTATTGATCTACTCATTGTAAATACCTAAATTATTAAACTTAAACTGTGTAATTCCTTTGAAGTATTTATTGCGGATGATGACGTATACCTCCACTGGCGACGCAGTGGCTAAGTTAGAGAATGATTAAAATGTTACATAATATTAAAGTCAACATTACTGTTGGAAATAAAAATGGAATAAATTTATGGCTGACAAGACTGCCTTAGTCTTTCTATATTCATTTACAACAACAAATACAACATAACAAAAGTGCCAATTAATAAAGTGTATGATAGATACTTTATAAATAATATTTATTTGAATTTGGTCTGTGAAACAGTATTTATGAAATTAGATGCATTTCCTGCACATATTAATCCGGAGGCAATCACCAGGGACCCGTCAAGTATGGCATTACACGGTAGCAGGATGGTATATGGACTTCGCCGTATCCTCGCATCATACCTATAGGGACAACTATTTTTTGCATCTGAAGATGCGGAGATACTGTAACTAATGTGAAACACCATGGCATATAATGTCGTATTTAATGATCTTATTTAAATTAAGTCTAGGGTAAGTAAAACATATTTTTTTAAAGTTGAGTTAATTGCAAAATTATTATCCGATCCGATCCTGGGCACAGGGGTTTTTTCGTGAAGCTGCTATCTTACGGTTTCCCCGAAAGGTTATGCATCTGGACAGCCTGACTCTGGATCGTGTGTCGAAATGCAGTCGTCTGAATTTAGTTTAGTTCAACCCATCTAACACACAGGTATGCGCGTTTACCGCCTAAGAAGAAGAAACCCTCTTAGATCGATTTATCCACCTAAAACACCCTACTTTCGTTTCCATTTCCATTACGATTATACAAACTTAGCTCTTTAATAAAAATTTCATAATTTTTAAAAAGGGTCACAGCTACGTAAGTTGGACGAATGTTTGCGACGAACGACGAATGGAAGGGTAAACACATGAAGGTTAAACACTATTATGTTCACTGTGTAAGCTTCGACTACGGAATTGTCTATGGTGTCGGTTACAGCGTCGCGCAGTCTCGCCAGCGCTGGCAAATGAACGTCGCATACAGCTGGGCTTCGTAGTCGTGGTGTCGTCGTCACAATTTAAGTAATATTAAATTTTTATCGTATATTATTGAAACATATCAGTATGACCATTTATGGCAGGGGTTGATTTTGCTTATAATCTTTGAGAGGAGATTCGTAATTAATTGTGTATGAAAAAGATTACTGATGCATTTATACCATCTTTTAATGAATAAAAATGCATTAGTGGGTTTTTGTTCTGGAGATGTAGGCATTGAGATGGCGTCATCCTGTCTACTTCTACTGGGACATGACTTAACATTCATGCAATTGTTATTGGCGGATTTTATATTATAATTATCAAAAATAAAGACTAAGTTGTTATGTTATGTTTCGAATATGTTTAGCAAAGATACTTCCTAGTTTTATATTCCTCCGAGCCAAATCGTTTAATGGCAGATTGGGCCGCTGATGATGGTACTATGCTCCCGAACCATGCACAGAGATTCCATAATTTAAACCAATAAAACTTGACATTGAAGAAAAAAAAAACGGAATTGTCACATGAAGAGAAACCACCATAAAATATAATGCAAGCACGTGCATACGGCGTAGCAGCTTGGCGTCGCGCTGTCTGCCATGCCCGACTACTTCGCACATTGTTTACTTAACTGGAATACTTAGTTTAATACAAATGGGTTGTTTACTTACGGTTTTTTTTATTCAAACGGAATAGCGACGAGCATGCAGGCTGCCCGTTGTTAAGTGGTCACTGCAGCCCATGGACATCTACATCAAACCTTAACTAGGATGGAAGTCCTATCTGAACCCTTTAAGCCGCAATACAGCAGTTCTCTCATTGCTGCTTTACTGCAGAAATAGATGCAGCGGTGGTGCCGCCGCAGACGAGCCTTC
>DWKW01001209.1:0-13272 GCA_018250115.1 Doberes anticus | reverse complement strand
AGCTCAGTAATGGAACAACAATGAGCTGATAATGATGATGATGAGGCTTATGTCGAAGGCTCGTCTGCGGTGGCACCACATCTTCACCTATTTCTATCGTAAAAAACAGTGTGAGTACTGCTGTGTTTTGGTTTGAAGTATGTGGTTAAGTAGAGGACGCTAGACAAGAGGTATTCCAACTTAGCGGTAGCGACGCATCCACGTACGACCTCAGATAGGACTTCCATCTTAGTCGAGGTTTGATGTAGATGTCCATGGGCTTAGGTGCCATATTATGCCGTCTTAATTCAACTGACTTTTATTATCTTACCTTAAAAGTAGAGAGTGAGAAAAGTGTTCAAACTAAAATATATAGGTACGACCTTATGACCTTAATTTAATATCATAACCTTAAGGCGTTATGCTTTAGTTGTTTAAACTTTAACAATTTGGCATGCCTGTCAAGTTTTATGTAAATTGATTTAGTAGTTTTTTGTAGGTTAACTCAGCAAACGAAGATTTAATGTTCTCAACGTTAAAACGAAACTGATAGGAATAAGTCGTGCAGTTCTCGTCTTAATAACGTCCTTAAACTTAGTTCCTACATAAAAACCTATCTATACCAAACATTAATTACATTGAAGACCCGTAAGGCGCAGTGGTGAAGATGCCAGCCTGACATTCGGAGGCTTCTAGGTTCGATTCACAGCGGGGCAGAAATTTAAGTGCTGAATCTATAGGTATTTACAAAACCCGCTCTGGTTGTTTGTGTGCTTGTAATACAGGTAATCCTAGTGTGGGGCTTTGAGTGTATTTAACAATATTTATTTATAAATGACTGCGCCTGTTTAATTTAACATTATGTAGCCAAATATGTAAGACAAATATGTACCTACTACAAAGGAAAAAAATGAGTATATGTATAAGTATTATGCAAAGCGTTAACTTTTTTACGTGTTCCATTTTTCATTGCTTATAAGAGATTCATCTTATTTTATCATGAAATAGTTTACGTTTTTTTGTACTGCTAGACTACTGCTCGCGATCCTGTCTCCGTTAATAGTGAATAAAAAAAATCGGTACAGAAGGGTCGAGCTGTATCAAAAGTTCTGATCGATTGATCTTGGTCAAATTTATATCAGTCATCATCATCATCAACTCTCAGAGATGAGAGGGTTCAGTCCATAGTCCAACGCGCTGGCCGCTGGCGCGGATTGGCGGACTTCATTATGGCGGATTATGGCAGTATTTAAACCTAAATTCTTATAAACTGCTAAAGTACCATTAAAGCCTATCCAGTTTTTAAATGATTGGTGAACAAAGATACAAATAGATAACCAGAAAGAAATTCTAAAAAATGTTTGTTGTTTGCTGGATTACAAAAAAATTTATATCAGACAAACAGTTGTTGGCCAATAACACAAAAAAGCATAATAATATAGTTAAATGTATAGTTCTTATAAGTTTGAACACTATTTTTTTTTATAGAACCTGAGATAGAACTGGACCTACTTGTATGTGTAAGGGCACGCTGTCATAGATTTGGGAGGTCAATTATAATTAAATATTATAGATCACTCATATGCGGTGGCAACGTTGCCGGCGGAAGTCCAGTAAGATCATCATTTATTTTCTACAATTATTCTTTATTCAATACATTGAATAATTTATAATACGTATTTGCAATTATAGCGCATAGTTCTTTTTCTATATTACAATATCGCAACAAGAATTTTCGGGAACAAAAGCTACTAATATCAACAGTTAAATCATCTCAGTGCGACATCTGAAGAGTGTACATGCGGTGCTGAATTGGAGATAAAAGGGCGGTGGAATTGCAAAGGACGGTTCTCGAGTAACAAAGTGGTGGGCTAGCGGATTGGCGGTCGGCGGGTAAGTAAGGGATGCAGGTTCGGGTCGGTGGTGGACGGTCGGGCAATGCGGCTGGTTGCTCTCAGTGTCGCTCAAAACGCGGCGCGCGGTGGTCGTGCGTCGAGCGCGCGTGGAGTGATGTCTACGAGATGAGGCTGCCTCTGGTGTTATTGTGGCTAGGTGCGGCGGCGGCATGTGGCCCGGGTCGCGGCTTCACCCGCCGCCACGGACCGCGCCGCATCACGCCCCTCGTCTTCAACCAGCACGACCCCAACATCGGGGAGAATTCGAAAGCCGCCAGCGGACCCCCCGAGGGCCGCATCACAAGAGATGACGAGAAGTTTAAAGATTTAGTGCCCAATTACAATCCGGACATCGACTTCAAAGATGAAGAAGGTACCGGCGCTGATCGGCTGATGACTCAGGTTGGTTTAATTTTGTATAATAAGGATAACTATCATTGCTTATCAGTTTATATATATTTTATAACCTTATAGATATGTCGAATATTATTTGCCTTAGTGTCACTGTAGCAATTAAAAGTTGAAAATATTTTAAAGTTTAAAGAAGCAAAACAATACTTTTATAAAGAATTGTCTGTTTTGTAAACAGCTCAGTGTGCGGGTAGGGACAATCGCCGGTGTAAATATTACCGTCTTTGAACAATGGGAACAAATTGCGGGCGTTACGGTAGCTTCGTAGCGAGTGTTACGATTGTAGCGCTGCAATTACGCAGGCTTTGACAGCAAATATTTTGTGTCTGTGACTAATTCATGAATGATGAATTCTTTACAAATTTGATGCTGGTCCTGCTGAATATATAACCCTCATAAATACTGTAGGCATTGAAAGTCACGACGTTTTGTGAACGCATAAAGACAACTAACAGGAACCTTATTGTTGTTATTTCAATGTACTGACTATTCGGGCTGGTTGCATTTATATTTTTAATCGAATAGAAAATAAAAATTTATATGAAATAACGAGTTTTCTGTAATAGAAAATATCTAATGAAATGATTGCTGAAATATATATTATACTGGTATGTATATAATTTCTAATTGAATTACATACAGTAATAATCCGGTTTGAGTTGATATAACACAAGCGAAATTTAAATATTTACTCAAAATTGATTAAATATTAGATTAGGTGGTTATATTTACACCAATAAATGAATATCACGGTCAGTAAATATTCTGCGTCTCGTTTTATCATGGACCAAATTATACTCGCTAACTGAGGACGCATAATAGGTCGTCTGAACTAGTAAACATTCCTTACAAAAATATACGTAGTACCTACAGAAATTTTAAATGGTGTCATGGTAAATGGTATGTTGATTGGATGGTGGTAGAGTCTTATGTCGAAGGTTCGGCTGGGGTGGCACCACCGCTGCACCTATTTATGCCGTAAAGCAACAGTGTGAGAACTGCTGTGTTTCGGTTTGAAGTGTGTAGTTGGGTAGACCACACTGGATGGGAGGCATTCCAACTTAGTCCTCAAGAGTAACAACGGGTTGCAGAGACCACTTAACATGGCCTGCATGCTCGTTTGCTATTCTGTTTATATACACATAAAGAAAAAACAAATTTAAGACAGTACCTCGAAAAAATAACTTAAAATATAAAATAGAAAGCAATATTTATAACGTGTAAATAGCAATTACAAAAAAAAACAGTTGCTGTCGGACTTAAGGTTAATTCTACAGGAAGTAGTAAGTAGTAGTTTTGAACACTAACAAATATATGTAAATTTTACATTAATGTTAAGCCCAGCTAGCTTATTCACAGGTAGTTTTATTGAAGTGACAATGTATATAAAATTATTGTCACGAAATAATAATTGAAATACCTACAGGCCGTTTTAATGTGCCAGAAAAAAATGAATACCATTTTTATTTAATTTTTAGAAATTTTAAAATATTAAGTTATTGAATCATCTGAGATTTTTTGTTTTCCATTGAAACGAAATAAATATAATATGATATAAATTATTGTGCTTGTGATATTTGTTATGCTTACAAAGAAGTTATACATAATTATAATTACTAAATAATAATACTTATTATCTACTCATGATTTACAAATTTGTGCCTAGGTATTCTATTTCGACTACCAAAGTATTAACCAATAATGTTAAATAGAACGGTGTTGCATATTGGTTAAAATATTCAATATATAGGGAAAAGATTGTATTCGTTAAAATTACAACATTATAGCCCTTTTTGGGATTATACGCATAATTTATCTTCAATTACTATGTAATGTAATGAAAATGAGTAAATTTTTTTTGTTACTAAAATCATGTGCGTGTTATGAAGAATAATTATCACACGCTTTTAGGATGAAGGAAAGCATCGTGAGTAAACCTGCATGAATGAGAGTACCTACTCCATAAAGTTCTCAAAGGCATGTGAAGTCCGCCAACTCGCACTTGGCAGGCGTGGTGGACTATGGCCTAAAACCTCTCATCGTTGTGAGGAGACCAGTGCCCAGTAGCGAGATAATAATGGGTTAATGACTATGTAGTTATTTTGACGATCCGAATGGCACAGTGGTCAACGTGCCCGTCTTCCATTCCGAGCTCCGAATTCTGACTTTGATTCCAATGGAGTGCATATTAAAATGAAAAATTTAGATATCTGTATCTGGTCCGGGTGTCTGTGTCTTGTCTTTGTGTGTCTATGGCACCCATGTGACAAGGAATACTAGCGTGAGGTAAATGAGTGTGAAAAAATATCTGTTTAGCTAGACACGGATTTCATTCCGAAACTTTTACAACCTAATCTACTCCATACTCCACCAATCTGCACGCATATTTGCATGCCATGCGTGGTGTCATGTTGGTTTTGCTTTATTACCTTTGTCATTTACTAATACTTTGTTTGATCGTAATCGGACCGGATATGGACTAACATGTCTAGGATTCAGCATATCTGCCTAAGAAATAGGCAACTTTTGTTTCATAATTTGCTTCAAAATTTAATTCCAAGAATATTGAAGAGATCCGTGGCAACAACTCGCAACTCGCGGGACATACGTAATTATTTAAGATATTCTTCTTACCACTAATATTCACCTTGACTTAGAGAAGTACAGTAGGTACATAAGTGATAAGATGGACTTTGACTACGTTTACACATGACAGCGTTATTCAAAGTTATTATAGTATTTAAATAAGCTTAATCATATTAATATAATTACCCTAACTATGATATTTCATCTTCATCATCATCAATCGGATTGACGGACTTCCTATACCTTTAAGAACACCATGAAAACTTTTTAGGTATGCAGGTTTCTTCATAAAGTTTACCTTCGCCGCAAAGCAAGTGATAATTAGTTTCTAATATGCCCATAACTTCGAAATATCAAAATCAAATGCTGGGATTCGAATCCGGACCCACCGGAGCGGCAAGCCGATTTGGAACCACCGATATATTAATAGGTAAATGAGATAACATGTGCTAATATGCATGTGCAATGATAATAGAAGAACTTATGTCCATTATTCGCCTGCAGCAGCACTACCGCTTAAATGGATTGGCTTTGAACATTATGTTGGACCGGAAGGCGTTCTAACTTCGTCCTCAGAGCAAAGCATTCACGTTCGATAAAGTACAGTACTGACAAACGGTAAAACAAACCAGGATCTGACTGAATAGACAGTCGTATTGAGCTACCTGCTAAATGGATCGACGATCGGACGAACTGACGATCATTGTCCTAAAGCTCACTGCTCTCATCTCAGTATTCAGCAAGTTAAGGTCCACAAGGTTAGTCTAGTTGGTAGACAAACCGTTTGGGAACAGCGAATTCTCGGACTTCAGATTTTCTCACGATGTTTTCATTCACCGTACCGCATGAAGTGAGTGATAATTAATTTCTAATACGCAAATAACTTCGACAAATACCGTTCCTGGGATGTGAAACGTTGTGCCATCACTGTTATCGGAAATTTAAAAAAAAACAAAACTCTTAATTCTTGTACCAGCGTCTACGTCCGCATTTAAGGATATAAAATAGTAAGAAAAAATATAGACAACCAATGGACATCTACATCCAACTTCAAATAGGTCCGAAGTCCTATCTTAGGTCATACGTAGATGCATTACTCTTCCTGAGAACTAAGTTGGAATGCGTCCTGATCAGTGTATTCTAACTACAACCTTCAAACCAATGGTTATGGTGCAGCAGTGCAAGCGCTGTTGCTTTGCGGCAAAAATAAGTGCCGCGGTGGTGCCTGGCATATGACCTATGACCTAACCTTGGACATATTTTAAAAATATTCTACGTGTTAATGTAAATATTTTATTTATAAGTACAACGTTCTAAGACAGCACCATCTATTGATAAATTGAAAACTAAAGTGTTGTTATAATAACGTTAAACTTAAACCATTATCCCATGAGAACGTATTATTGGAATAAAAAGTATCGTATGTTGTAATCCTCGTCATGGTCTGTCTGTGTGCGAAGTTTCATTCAAATCCGTTTAACGGTTAACACGTGATTGATAAACAAATGTTCAAACATCTTGACAAACTTTCACATTTAAATTTATAAAGTCATTAGTCTTATATATATAGTAGTATATAGTACGGATTTACGTCGGTATAATATAGTACCTAGGTATAAAAAAAATTGTTTGTATATTCTTCTCAAATTTTTAACTATAACAAAAATATAAGTTTACATGATGGTTAAACTAGGTAAACATATTAAGTTACGTTCTATTATTTCTTCATTAATGTCCCACTTCTAGACACGGACCTCCTCTTAGAAATGAGAAAGATTTAGTCCACTACTTTGGCCAAGAACATTAGGTTTAAAGAACACTAAATTTAAGAATATTGTAGTCAATTTTTGGGAAAGTAGGTTTTCTGACGATGATTTCCATCGCCGCAAAACAAGTGATAATTTTCTAATACGCACATAACTTAATTAGACTTAATAGGACTTCGGACCTATTTGAAATTAGATGTAGATGTCCATGGGCTGTAGTGACCACTTAACATTAGGTGGCCTGCATGCTGTTTGCGAATCTAATATATATTTTTTTAATTAGCAAGGCTATACGATTGTTTAACAATAAAGATTTATTAACACTGTATCGCTGTAGAAGTAATAAATGCACACTTAATATAATATGCTAAGAGGATATTTCTATTTTTAATGTATTACATTTATTTTTAATGTCGTACGTATTTGTGGTAGGTAAAACTCGTTTATAGTAACGTATAAGATTTTCAACAGTTACGTATTGGATTTTTTTTCAGGGAGTCTTATGATTTAAATAATTAGGTATATGTTGTATTGGACATGTGTCTTTTTTATTTATTAACGGATTATCAAACAAGCAAACGAGTATCCCGGCCACCTAATGTTAAGTGGTCAATCTATAAGTAAGTGCATAAAACATTTTCCTTGTTCTATCTGAGAATAAGTCCTTACATTTTCTTAGGCAAATCCTTTCATGAAATTCAGTGTTGTTAGAAGAAAATTAGATTACGCGACAAATACCCAGTACGCGTTTAAATTACTTCATTTCGTTCTAGAGAGTTTCAGCATCGCTGTCGGCCTCGCTCTAATGGCTTGGCAAACACGGGCACATGTTGACAAACAAACAAACTAACATTCTATATCGACGTAATATTTCCTGCAGGAAATAGGTCGTTTTAAAACACCATACGTAACACTTCAAATTCAATGTCTGTTTTGTCGGACCCATTATTATGTATCTTCCTATTAATGCTTACTGATAGATATAAATTAGGTAACCTACGTATCTACATCTAAAACTAAGAACAGCCAGCGTTAATATTAGTTCTCTTACTGACTGAATATGGCTATTTTAGTTTGATTACGTTTGTCTGTTACATTGTCCAGCAGACTGGTCTTTATAAAGATAAAAAATAATTGAAATAAATAATACTTATCAGTCACAACCAATACCAATCGAATAATAATGTTTGATACGTAAGTGCCAATTAATTGCAACTTCTAACAAGTGATGCTTCGCTTGCGATTTGTACAAGTTATTTGGATATTATATCCGTTGAAGCCACGTGAAATTCCGGAAAAGTTGACTTGTATTCAAGGATGCATTTACTTTGCAAATAATGACTTAAGTGCACGAAACGTTTGTACAGCAAATATTTTAATGGCCTAATGTGGTCATGCGTAGAATCCAGTTATGTGCCGACAATAATAATCGGTATGGGCTACAGACAATCGGCCGGGCATGTGTGCGTATGGAAGAAAGGCCGGCGCGAATCCGCCGGCGGTGATGTTATGTGCTCACCGCGGGCAGCACATAGCCCGAGCCAAGCCGAGCAGCCTTGCATTCGTAAAAATCTCCAAACCGGTTCGATGCGCCTCCATTACTTTCTTTCTGCCTCCACCGTGCCTCCCATTTAACTCGGGCCCACTTTTTATCAGGAATCGGTATCTCCTACTAATAGTATTATTTATTTCTCATGAATAAGAGGGAGTATAAGTAAAGTTAATGCTTACGGGAAGCGGTGCGTTACATGCCACATGCTTCTGAGATAAACGCCTCGTGTCTACCCAATATGTCGTCGAGTAGCCTACGCTGATGTAGCTTTGTGGAATTCGTGTTAGTTCCATTTTTTATTTTATTTTCTGTTTGTCGTGCATTGTTTGAGCTCATAGAAACATTTAAGAATGAGGAATTATTAGAATATTTGATTCCAATATCTTGGCCGCGATACCTGCCACATCAACGTTCGGCAATAATTAGTATTTCAGTAGGACTCATTCGTAGGTAATACTGAAACCTCAAGAAACAGTTACCGATCTATTTGCTAATATAGTCATTTGCAGTAAAAAAACTCCATCAATGCATCTGTGAAAAACGTAAAGTTACATAAAGGTTAGTAGAAGATAATACTGCACTTCGTAAATTTTTCATCGCGAAAACAATTTTGCCATTGATTTGTTGGCTAGTCGTGCAAACCACAGAATAGGCGCGTGACCGCATCGTCTGTGTTCCTTCGATTTCAATCGGAATTACTTACCATTTTATGTAAGTTTTTATTTAATATTTTATATCCTTGGACGCGAATAAGCTCAAGAGTAAAAAGGAGACCGGGAGAGTGGGGGTTGAGGGACATAAATATCTTGGTGATTTACGGCTAAGGCGGTCGCGGGATAGGTCAGCATTATTCAATTTCGTATTTGAGGCTCGAGTTACAATGAGCTTTTATTGTGGTGCGCCCGCGCAGATAGTGCAGCATAACCGACAGTTACACTTTTGTTATCTATTTTTTTCATTTAGTTAAGAATATTTTAGTTGGAAAGATTAGATAATGCTTACTTGCGCTTATGTGTAGGTACGTGCCTACTAGCATCTGGCATTTTCATTCACTTTTCAGTTGCGCTAAAAACGCCTGTTTATTCAAAACACTGGGTTTGATTAAATCGAAAAGTAATACAAACAAATGTTTTATATGATAAAATCGTTTTAAAGTCACTTAATTATCGATTGTTTATATTGATTTTATATTCATCGGGCGATACGCTAAAGTGGTTTAATTTGTTAGCAGCCAAAGACACCGCCGTCCAAATTAGATACTTTTCGGCTTATTAGCGCGGGGTAAAAAAACGGAACGGGTCCCAGCGCTTTGTGAATAATTGACCATAATCAAATTAATCCTAAAATCCTACGGTGGGTTTACAGCGTTGTAAAATGTAATAAAGACCTCTTAACAGCCATATTATAACATTGCGTGTTTACCATTCCAGCCTACCTACTATCTCGTACGTAAATACAAACTTTATAGGCTAATCCACCGAAATAAGGTTTAGACGTTCCGTCGTATGAAAGTTAAGATTGTGAAACAGATAACGCGCAAGTTTGTACTTCATTCCGTCTCTGAAACGATAAACTTCATGTTTTACACAGATTTCTCGAGATTTAGTTTGTAATCAATATTTTTGTAGGTAGTGTCTTGAAAATAAATTAAACTTTATAAGTACGTACAGCAGATATACATAGGTGATGCTTGAGTTAGTTCTGAGTAAGAGGGATAAAATACTTGCGAAATATGAATGGAATGGAAAATGAAATGAAAATATTGTAACAGCTTATATTTAATACATGACTAATTGTAAATTAAAATAATTATCATAAGTATTAAGCACCTTTTACACAAAATGAAAACAATACTGAAATAAATTGTCTCAACAACTAAAATGTATTAACAAAACATCACATTAAAGATAATCGCAGTAAGAGGTATGTGTAGGTATTTATTTTCCATTGTCTGTGGAAGAATGTATACAGTAATAATTATTGTTGGTCAATAAGCGTGCTTTCCCATATGCATAGCGCAAAGGGTATTTACACACAGTCGCTTAGACTTCATGTTACAAAATCCAAATTTTATTCAAGGACTGGCAGTTTAATTTATGATTACTTTATTTTTAACTTTATGTTACTTTATTATTTTAACGTGTTTTTTAAGGTTTAAATACGTATACTTCCTGTATTCTATTTACAAGTTTGTTTAACATTTACTGAATTTAGCGAAAATTTAACTTTAACTTAAACTGTAGTAGTAAATGCTGCTTTACAATATTAAACAACTAGCTTTTGCATACGTCTTCGTCCGTGTGTACCTATTTAGTCCAAAAAACGGTTCCGATGCAATTTCGAAACTACTATATTCACCTCTGTACGTAGAAATAACTTAACATTTAACCTGCTGCAGTTATTATTTTAGAGTCAAGTAGTAAAAGATAAATAGTGCATTTTTAATTTGAATGTTTTTCCTATTTTATTACAAGACTTAATTTTGGAACTGATAATTTTTGTACATAGTTTGTATGCGAACCCTATACTGCGTCTGCAACTGAATGTAAGACACTTGTTCAAATACGAGCCAAACTATACGAGTGATAGGTCTTTGAACCTCACCGGTGTTTGCGGTTTGTTTAAAGTCTTTTGCTTCTTTAAGGTGGCGATAAATAAACTATTGCATCTTTCTCGTAAGCACGTGATGTATGCAACTTCTGTTTATAACGTAATCTTAATGTATATTTAGGGCTCGAGCCAGATGGCTGAGATTTTGCAAATCTAATCCCGCTATCCCGTTGAGACAAAAAAGAAACATTTTATTTATAGAATAGATTACTATTGACGTTAAATAATGGACTTTTGTTTTGATAAGAATTTAACACTCTACCTTGTAGGATGACAACAGAGGTCGATATAACTCCTAGATTCTTAACACAGTGTAAAGAATGCAACGTTTAGATTGCAATTGTACTTTGTAGCGAAGTGATTAGCGCTATCATCACCAAGATGCTAATTGATGTACCTAGGTCTACTTGTTTCGACACAGCTCATCTCAGGCGCTACTTTAGTTGATGTTATTTTTAGCTGGCATAACTGGGTAAAATAAGTTATTTGCTAAGGTAAAATATTTTACATTTTGTAAGCAACTTCATCGCAAAAAGAGGCCCTATTGTTTGCAAGAACTATGTTCCTGCGACACAGGTTTGTTTTAATTATTCGCGCAAATATTAGCCTTAGTACAGCTGTTGGCGCTTATCTCATTCTTATCTGTCAAACCTCAGTCAATGCTATGAGGCACGGGCCACTAAAGGGCGCTTACAATAAGAATATCTTATGGGAATTTTTGTAAGACGTTTTTGTTTCACTTGTTAAAACGGATGAAGCTAAAATTATTTCTCTAATATATTCTAACATCCTGAAGAGAAGTAATAGCATTATAAGAACTAAATCTTAAAGTACTATAAAATGAACCTAGATAATATAATGATGCGTCTAACTCGAAATCGCTTACAAACTACCACGGATACGTTCTAGTCGCTCGTAAATCGTATGGATTTTATAGAGATGCAATGGCTAAAGAGGGCATAATAACAAATTATTCGTAGGTGGATAACGACCGAGATTTCAGTGCCTAATAGTTACTATATAAATTTTAATTTTAGCGCCGCTATACAAGATATTGAAGTATCTTAAAGCAGTAAAGATGTTAAAGAATTATTTTAATACTACTCGGTTTAACTTGATATATCAAATAATATTTGTTTATTGTGTTGCGTTATATTTACATAGCGTCCATCATGCAGGTGTAAGATAATAATGTCGAAACTGAACTGTTTATTTGATTCAAAGCGCTCTCAATTTGGTGTGTTAGTATTGATGGCTATTTGTAATTTATGACTGTTAGTATACACGAGTTTACTTCCTCGGTTTCGCAAGGTATGCGCCGCTTGCCTTTGAAACACGTATGATCACAAATTTCAAATATTGACGAACAGCTTCTTGCGAAAATACCTCCGGTTCTTAATGCTACGAGGTGGTTACCCACAGACATATGGCGCAAAAATCTATTCGGGACGTGTAAACACAAAACTTCCCGTAAACACATCTTCAAATTCAAACCAACTATATTTACTATACTCATGTTCGCGTAATATTTTCAATTGTAACGTTAGTAAAAACCTAGTTAGGATCAACGTTCGAAGGTAAAGAGTGCCCAAGAGACATAAGTGGCTATAAAAATCAGTCAGCTCCGATGCCCGGCGTGTCGATCGGCACTTAAATCTTACACCCAATAAATGTGCACCTCGGAACGGCACACAACCGTAATTGGTCGTGCTGCATTCGATTCCGCTCGCAAACCAGAGCGATCACGGCGGACATGCTTTTTACGATTCTCATTGGTCCTGTTTAATGATGTGTGACCGTTCGATATCGAGAACAATGAGCTTGTAATTGGATTTTTACTGTTTCGAAAATTACAACGAGACGAACAAGTGTTTTTACATTAGGTATTATAGGTACTTGGTGGGGCTGTTTGATTTAATTACGATACTATTATCGCATGATCAAAATGCATTTGATCAGGACAATCCAAAATAACCAATTTGCTTGCACCATGATGTCGAATAACCATACTGAATAGTTATATAACGAGGCGTGTGAGATGTTTTAAAAGTTTGAAAGACATAGCACAATTTCTATTTATCTAAGTCAGTTTTCGCATTTTCTGAAAATGAGATAAGTGTGGTGCAGAAGTCATCTACGGGCGCGGGCGCAGGCGCCGCGGGACGCTGCGCACCGCACGGCGCGCACCCGCGTCCCTGTCGCCCTCACCTTTATTTATATTTATTTACCTTCCCTTCATTCACCGAAGGGCCGCCCTTTCGGCCCTTTTTGTCATACCCGATACAAATATTGTGAAAGGGCTTGCGGTTGGAGTAAATTTATTGTGCTACAATTTGATGTTTCGAGTCCAGCGACGAAAAAAAGGTTTTGTGAAAGTATAAGCAGCTGAACTTACGTACATTGGACTTTGCGGTCGTAAATCACAACTGCATCATTATACAACAATTTATGGATAAAAATGCAGATAATTTAC
>DWKW01001208.1:0-13273 GCA_018250115.1 Doberes anticus | reverse complement strand
TGCAGCTTTTAAAATATTGCAGTCACGTAGAGTCATCAAGCGTAATAGTTCGGATTGAATCCTTCTTCTGCCTTTGTTCGCAACCGCAGCGCACAAGCATAATCATGACCATTTCGCTCGCAAGACTCAGCTGTGCGGCAGCGTCGTTCCTCGCGCGTAAAATGTTTACGAAAATAACTCCGTTATAACTCCGCAAAAACTTTACGGAGACGGATGCGGAGGCGGAGGTACGATTTCTTGCGGAAGTTCCGCATTAACGGAGGCGGAGGCGAGGTTCCGTTGCAACCCTAGTTATAACTCTATTGTGAATGCGTAGTAAAGAAAGAAAGAAAATCATTTACTCGCACAAATATGATATGGTGGGTGCAAAGATTTTCCAATTACATTTAGATTAATCTATAACTAACCTTTTAAGATATACACGTTTTAAATACATATTAAGATAAACCAGTATCAAAATTAAGGTTTAAAGAACTTTATTCCCAAATAAGACTATATAAGTCACTTCTATGAGAATTAAAAATTAACATATTATAAGTACTTAATTTTACATCCGAGCGCCTATATATCAAAATTCTTATATTAATCCTCTTGAATTACTTCATTTAATACGAAAAAAGTGAAATCTTCTGTAGAATCATGTATCATCCATGTTTCGTATTCTATTTTATTTTATTTTCTTGGAAAACTTACAGCTAATATTGAGGAATCTTAAATAACTACACCGGCATTTCCTCCGTTATATTCGTTAAGGTGGTCCTCTTAAAGCAGTGTACTCTAATGTAAGCTCGTGTGAAAGCTTAACCTTCTATAGTATACTATGAAATATAGAAGCTTTATTGTAAAAGGTCTTAAGATTTTTAAGTAATAAATTGTTTATAGTATTAAAACATCGACAGGTTTTGGTTTTTTGCATCATTGACTTATCTTAATAAATTTTCTGGTACCGATAGTATATTATAGCTCTACTTGTTACGTTCAAACAAAGTAGCTTTGTGCGAGTGGTTCCATAAAAAGCCATCTCGTCAAATGCAAAATGACAGGTACGGAACATCATGGAAAGTCTACACAGATCTATACAGAGCTGGAATGCTATTAATTCATTATCGTTCTTACTACAGTTGTGACAATTTAAATCTATATAATGAACCCTCTTTTACCCTTATTTTCACCAAAGCATTGTGTCGCTTAAGTTCTTTCTTTAATAGCTAAATTGTGAAACGTGTTCTTCAAAATAATATAAAATCACAAACTATTACGCCTACTTGATCCCCATTGTTATACAAGTATATTACGGAAGTAGCAAACGAGCATTCAGTCACTGCATTACCGTTAAAAAGTCACAGCAGCTGATGAACATCCACTCCTGAGGATTAAGTAGGAATTTCTCCGGTTCGATTCTCTACACCATTCAAACCGAAACACAGCAGTGCTTAGAGTGCTACTTTTCAGAAGAAATAAATGCAGTGGCGATGTATCCCCGGCGAGCTTTCTAATAAGACTAACACCATTAAATATAAAGCAATAGTCTTTCTGTTATGTGTAAAAGGTCCCATAAAAGCCACCTAGTAACGTTAAAGTGACAGTGACGGAGCATTAGAGTTAATCCATTAAAGCGCAACGCGGAGGCGATAGTTATTCCATTCCGGAGGCGATACGCCATTAGTTCATTAAGGCTCTTACGCCTATGCGCTGTCATAGTCGATTGTGAACTCGATCTTAACTATTAACATTTTTAGTGATCTTTGTATATAAGTAATTTACTTTAATATTAAATCGCTGTATTATATAAACGTTTATAATGTTGTGTCATATTTATGACAGTTCTGTACAGAATATATCAGCATGATATACCTGGTCCTGTAAAAGAAATTTAACCACGTTCACTAGTGACAGTGACGCGGAGAAAGGTTAGTCCATTCTACAGTATAGGGGACGCGGGCGACGACGATACGCAATTAGTTCATTAGCACTCTTGTGTACTCCCATATAAGCGATTATAAGCCAATTATATACTTATCGGGTGATAAACAGTGCAGCAACGTTAATTTATCCGGTTATTATTATTTTTTAAATACTCGACGCGTAAGACCTTAAACATATATCGTACAATCTTAAGCACTCGCATGCTCTTTCACTTTTAAATAATATAAGAACCAAAACCTACGAAGAAAACAAGTTAAATAAAAAATACACCGCAATTAGTTTTAAAGTATAGAAGATGCACTGTACTGGTTGCATTTTTTCAAGATATCTGAAGTGTCTAGTAGTAAGAAATACGAGTAAGCAGGTGCATTATTGTATTTTTTAAATAATAGCTACAAACATATATTTACAAATACGTAAATAGAACTAAAGCTCTCCTCGTTCGGTACCTAATCGACTAATAGCTGCGGAATATTTACCGTCGGAACTCCATTAAATTGGATACAATATCACCTGTAGAACTCTAGTCAAATGTATGTATAGTATACTTTACAAGCCTCAGAGAACAATAAGAAAAACTAACAGGGCATGCATACTATGATGGTGTTTTCCTTCAATGAAAAGCAACTGATGATTACATTCTAAAAATTAGAGGTGCTGGTATTGAAGCTCTGATTTGTCAGAGGGATGTTAATTTTAAACCCTACTTATAGTGAGACATTATACTTAAAGCTTGCCAGCACCATCGCAGCACCTATTACTGCAGGAAAGCAGCTGTGTTTTGATTTAAAGGATACAGTTGGGCAGAAGACATTTCATTGCAGGAGGCATTCCAATTTGGTCCTCAGGAGCAACACATCCACACACAAACTTAGATGAGACCTAGTTGAGGTTTGATGTGATGTCCATGGGCTGTAGTGACCACTTAAAATCAGGTGGCCTACATGCTTGTTTGCTAATCTGCATGAATAAAATTTTTAAAATTACTTTTAAGTACTTCATCAGCATTTACTTAAAATTAGTAGTAACCATAACAGTAAAGTAAGGAAGAGTGTTTTATCTTCCCAAAATTCAATATCTTTTAATAAGTTTAGTCAGATAACACAACTGAGAGGACAAATATTTTAATGTGAAGCATCATGGTAATTAAGGAACAGCTACATCTCTTTTTATCCCATTGCTGCCCCCACACATGGGGGATACATGCAGCATAATTCACCACGCATCTCTAATGAAGGTTGGTGGAGATATATAAACACATGCAGTATAAAAATATACACACATCAGAATAAGGTATGGAAAATGCGAAGCATTGCATGCATGTTTACTAACCCGTCACCATCATAAAATTCATCATTATCACCCATTTCATAAACTGCTATATATAAAATGCGCAGAGATAGATTAACATGTACCTAGTGCAATCACAGTACAAGTTTAGTAGTTTTCATTAATGTTCGAGGACTAATTTTATTTCATATCGTCGCTAAAAGGCCGTGCGAACAACATTTAATTTTGACACTCAAAGAGCCTTTGCAAATTTTTGCAAAACGACAGCCGCCCGTCATACCACCACCCGCAATAGCCAATAGCCATTGATCGGAATTCAGTTGACTTTGACAATTTAGTTTGACAGGATAACACAGATAAATTTTAGAACACAGACTAGTTAAACAGTGTCCTTAATTTCTTAGCTTTTATTATTGCCTTTTATTATGGCCTTACTTGCAGGGTATATAAAATAAATTTAAGAATATTCATATTGTTTCCTTACAAATGTGATATTGAGAGTTTTTTTTAATTTTCTGGTCAGACCACCTGCTCTCCTTGAACTCTTGGTTCAACTTTGATTAATCTAAAATAAAAAAAATATTTAAACAATTTTTTTTAAATAATTTTCTCTCACGCTGTGATCTTAATATATATTTATTTTAAGACATTTTGTTTAAGCAGTATTTACGTTAAATCTTTTAAATAAAGGATAGTTTAAGTTGGAGAGTTCCATAGATAATAATTATTAGTATTTAAGTTTAACGTCTGACGTCACTTGACGTATTGTTATTTATGACCATTGTGGCTGGAACACGCGGTATTTTTCAAAAAGTTTATAAAAACTAAACTAAAAAAAATTCAATTGTCCATTTTGTTTTGATGATTAATGGACATTAAAGTAATATTTTTATTAGGTACAACCTTATGTACCAATTTATTATTCTCATATGCAAGACTAATAAAAGTTTTTAATATTATTTCATAAAGCGCTCCCTTTTAAAATAGCAAACTAAGGCTGTGAATAAACCAACCTATCTTGTTTCTCTGGAAAACCATTCGTCGTGGTTGTGGTATATTATTGAGCCAATAGGTATCATGCTCATTTGCATCGTTAGTAAATATAAAAAAATTAAAAAAAACAATTTGCTGTAGATAAACAAGATTTCCAGGCAATCCAACAATATCTTAAATACACACTGTCATTGACTTAAATATACTTTCTAAAGTAACGTGTAAATATGGAAAATAAAAAGTTAATTCAGAAATTGATAAAAGTTAAATATATTTAATGCTGTGTTTAAATGGAGATTTTGCCGATGTAGAAATGTCTTCATTAACAGTATCATAAACGTCACTATCGAGTTGAGCTTGTTGAATGTTTGTCGTTGCTACACTGTTTATATCGGGGGATGTTGTTGAACCTCCAGGTTTCGAAAGACCAACTCCACCTGCTCCCATATCCATACAGTCGAAATGTAGGATCTGTAAATTGTATTAAATTTTATAGGTAAGTTAAAGGAAAATAAAATTCTCTCTTTCAAAACTTATTATGTATTACAATATATTGTAATGTAATATAGGTATAGTATTCTGAATAACAAAACTTTGCGAAGTCAAGACGGGGAATTCAAACTCGGAGTACTGGCCTCATTTTTGTTACTTTAATTATTTATGTGCTTTACGTCAACATGATTAAAATAATATTATTTGTAATAACTGACTTTTTAGCACGATTATTAATTACAATGCAAGATATCCGTTTCACCGCCATCTTTAAATAGGTACATCATCTAAGGCGGGAACATGGGTTTCGTTTGGAAAATTCTATTGTCAAATAAAATTAATGCAACTGATAAAAAAATTATAGAAGTGATGCATGTTCATTTTAATCGTTAAAATTAATAAGCAGGTGTCCAAATACGCAATTAGTTAATACTTTACACCAAACTAAAGACTTACTAGAACCGGGGCTTTGTCAATCCTTGTGTCCATATCCATGCAGACGTGTAGCTTTTGTTCGACTAAGCCAATATCGAACAGTCTGATACACATGTCAAGAAGTCCATAGGGTAGATACGGTACAATGATGGGCACACAGAACGGTGGTGGATTTCGAGCTGTGAACAACGTATGTAATTTAAAATATTATGTGAGAAATAGTGACTTACTTTAGAAAATGAACTACACTAATAAATATTTTATAATCTAGATCAAAAATCGTATTTTGGAAAAAAAATCTTGTAGTCTAGTCTAGCAAGGTAAACGCCAAAAGCCCCTTCAACACTTACGTATTAGTACTGGTTATCCAAATCGCTATAGGGTATCTTCAATGCGTGGATTTTTTAAATCCGCAAACAAAAAAAACAGAAAAATCGGCATTGTGAAACAAAAATGTCATAGGTACTTGTTTCAAATTACAGCAGGCACCACATTTTTTTTGTAAATAATAAGCATATTAAAAGCTAATTAACACTTGCTTTACAGAACCGAAACATCATGAGAAAACCTACAAGCTTGAAAGTTTCCCGCAAGTTTCATCTTAAAGGCAACTAATCCGCACATAACTTTTCTGGTAAATCTATATCCTTGTGATAATATACCCACACAGTTTTACCAATGTAAATAAAAAACTTTACAAGTAGACACCTAGTAGTATTGATGTATTAGGTGTGTTACTAGCCTAGTGTCATAATAGGCTAATAGATAGGACAGCATAAAAGTAGCAGGTAATTTTAATTCTAAAGAAACTTACTCGTAAAGGTGTCCTTGAATACGCTTTTGTTATTCATTTTCACTTCCATATTGATTAGAGAGTCTACAGGTTCGTAGTTTAAAGTCACGCAGGCTGGAATAAAGTGATTAAAAAAACTTAATAAAAATTGTACCCACGTCAACTGGTCAATTTCTGGATATTAATTAACCTCAATAACACAGAATATCCTCTATTAATTGAATTACTGTATTTCGAAGGGAAAAACTAGTGAAGAGCAGTAAGTACTAATTGATAGTGAAAAGTTACTATAAAAAGGTATAAATTTGTCGTCGTCTTAACAGAAACTATGAAGAGTTTATGGATACATCTTTAGGTTTAATTAGTAATCAGTTTTTTTTATTTTGTCATATAACTAGGTACTTATTGTCATATAATTAAGGTTCTTACCTACGTGCAAAGAAAAGAAAACAGTATTCGAAATATCAAAATGAAGTTTATACTTAAACTTTATTTAGTTACTTACTTTGCCTATCAAAGTTGATTGCCTGGACCCGCACCCCAGTGCAGCACTTGCATTGAAAATTACTGCACTCGCAAGGTCCCCCTCTGAAGGGCAGTCGGATGAACCACCCCGGCTTGTACCAGGGTCTCGGCAACATTTTACGTATTGTCTGAAAGCGAATATTAATTTTTTATCCGACAAGTATTTTAATACGCGTGATTATTTCATGAAGACAAATGTATTTTAGTATTTTTAATATTTTAAATTTGATGTTTTTAATATGACTTTTAAAAAAATACCTAAAAGGGCCAACGAAATGAATGATATTTTTATAAGAATACTCTTTCATATTAAAAAAAACTCACTATAGAAAACTATTTTGTTTATTCGCAAAAGCGTTTGGTCATTTATGTAATTAAGTACAGAACAAGGAGATTGACGTTGGTCGAGTCTTGCCGCTACCACCGCCTATTTCCTGTTTCTGCCGTAAAGTAGCACTGAAAAGCTGCTGTGTTTTAGTAGTAGTTCTAGTTTGAAGGATGTGGTTAAGGGCAGAATACAGAATTCCAACTTAGTCATCTGGAGTAGAGTCGCATCCTTACTTACTTACGACCTCAAATAGGACTTCGGCCCTATTTGAGTTGGATGTGGATGTCCTGCTGGTTGTAGGACTGTAGAGACCGTTTAACATTAGGTGGCCTGCTTCGTTTGCTATTCCGTTAAGCAATAAGAAAAGACGAAAAAAATCTACAGCGATTGTATCGTGTATAAATTGCACTTTGTTTCCTATAAAAATGTTTAATGCATTGTTTCATCCGTTACTCGCCGAATATTTATGATTACTGCGTATTTTAGTGTTATTTCCGTGAAATAATTTAAATTGAAAATACTTTTAAATCGCTATGGAAGTATTTAGTGTATATCGTCATTCGAATATACATTTAGGAAGTAACAAGTGTTCATGTTCTGGTCATTATTGTGTTGTGAAAAAATTTTACTTATACTTTGTAAATTTTGGTGACTATAATAATAATAAGTGATAAATATATGTAAGTAAGTCATTATTTTACGTTAGTAGAGTCATATGTCGATGGCAAGTCATATGAGCACTGCTGTGTTTTGGGTTTAAGGGTGTACTTAGGCAGGTACTGGACCGTATAACATCCGGTGTCCTGCACGCTCGATCGCTACTTTGTTAATGTATAAAGAATACCTCGTTTGTTTTAAGGTCGTAGTAAATAGAGAAATCTGCGACATCCATGGCATCATCGTATTTTCCAAGATCCGTTCGAAGTTTCTTTGTAGACACAGAAGCTTCTGTAAATGTAAAAGAAAACTGAATGGTAAGGCCAATCGGAAAGATTACACAATTAATTTTTTTTGGTGTGAACGTATATGAATAATTTTATGTATGGATAACTTATAGACAGTAAAAAGACCTTGTGTTGTTTTATTTTATTGAATATAACAGATATGTATGTATGTATTAATTTTATGTTACCGCCATTTTGAAATTGTTTATCCGATTTCACCAATGTTCAATCCGAGTCGAGATTTACGGCCGCATAATTTTTGTGTGAAATTTTATAGCGATTACGATTTGTACTCCGCTCGTAATAATCACGAATATTAAAAAAAACATTTTGAAATTTAAAACTACGATCGTCCTCTAATGTTATTACTTAATACGATAGCAAAGATTAATAAGATACCTACCTCAATTATAGCCCAATGATTACTATTATAAATGCAAATAAATACAGCAACTGCTGTAAAACATATTCGTACCTGGACAACTAATAAAATGTACTTTAAACGTATCGGTAAATTTACGCTACTTTTACTACGCTAATTTTACCTTACAAAGGAATGTTTGTACTTAATTATCGTAACATTTACCTACATTGTTAGCTTCTTGCTTTCTAAACTATAATTTAATTCACCGTTAAAAATCCTATAAAATTTCATTCACTAAGGTATTAAATGTACTATTATAACTATTAAATTTTCAGAAAAAGAGAACAATATTCTCACCGGTAGCGAGTGGCACACAGCACGCCATCCAAAACAAAAACAAAAACAGCGATTGCATTTTCTTTTCACCCAAACGGTTGATGACAACCTAAATTTGATTGTTATTGTCTCAAGGGACGCTATTCAAATGACCGCACATCAGTTGCAAACAGACAAACAAATAAAGAATTGATTTGTATTTGTATGCAAGATGTGCCGTGCGTGATCGCCACTGGCTTGCGGGACTTTCTAGAGAGAAACTCCTGCGCATCGCAACGGGCGCATCACCACTGGCCATTAAATATCCATCTAAGTGTACTGAATGATGTTACTTACATTCGATAAAAAATTAAATATTTTCTAATTGAAAATAATACTCATTCGGATACAAGTATTTAACAGTAGAGTTAAATATTTTTTTTTTATCGATATTATATTTTAATGAATAATTTAATATCCATAGTAAAATTGAGAAAGTTAGTAGAAAAATAAGTAAAACAATATCTATTAATAAATAATTTATTATAACAATAGGACTATATTATAAATTATGCTTAACAAATTTAATACATTAAATGGACTTTGTGAGTGAAAAATATGTAAATCCTTCATGTACGTTACATATATTTATTCATCGAAGTCGAGTATATCGAGCAAGGACCGAACGACATTATTCTCATCATATTCTTCAATGTCCTCATCACCAGCATCAATTACAGCATCAACACCACCGAGAGGATTGGCCACAGGAAGGCCACCGCCTTCATCAGGTTTCACCATTGCTATACCGTTTGCACCCATCCTAAAAGAAACGTTGATAATAGTTGAAAATTTGGAACAGGACAAAGCCTTAAGATAATATTCTACACAAAAAATGTATTATGATGAATAGTTAATTAATCGATAATTTGAAATTCTAAAGAGACAAAACTAAACAGTTCAAATCGAAACCGATCCGTTCATTTTTAAATTTTAAAATAAACTTCATTTGGATTTTTCGTTTACCTTAGGCAGTCAAAAGCAAAATTGAAGAGCTCCACTGCTCGCCATTTTCCCGTCATCGCTAAACAAAAGTGAAAGTTCCTTCCAGGAAAGAATACATTGTAAAATTTTGCACATACTTTTAAATTTGATAGTCTTGGTGGGCTTATGCAAATCGGCCTGGGATTTTTACCTGAAGAAAGATTTTATAAATTAAACATTTCTAATTGAAGCCTTCATTCACAGCATTAAATAATAATTTTACCTGACATGGAATTTTCATAAAGAATCCTGTCATTTAAAGACATAGCGACATCAAATGCGAATTCTCCTGGATTATACGTAACCTTCATACATGCTTTTTGTTTTAATAAATCCATTACGTAACCGGTGCAACATTTACACACGCCAAGGGAACATGTACATCGCCTCGAGGATGTATTTTCTCCCGATTCTTCTTGATTCTGTCTTGCAATATACGAAATGTTTTGATTGCGCCTTAACTTGATACGGTTTAGTAATAGCAGAGCACTGTCTGGTACTTCGAGATCATCTATTATTTGCATTTTTATGTTATTGTTCGATGTTGAATTAAATGATGATACTTCTGAAACAAATTGATAGTATTTACCAGGAACGATTTACAGAAACATTAACAATATTTTCTATTTTTTTCTTACCAAGTCCGTGTCCTCGAACTGCACTAAGAAATAAAGTAAATGTAGTAAAAATATTCAAAAACCGCGTCATAGTACTTTTTTAAGTTTATGAAATCGCGAAGCTGCCCGCGCTGCCGGTCGTATGAGCAATACAGACGTTCCAGTTCGCTTCACGAGATTCGAGCCGGTTCAACGGTGGAAGCGAAATCTCTTAATCACATCTTGCCAACTTTCACACACGATTCAAATTTAATAAATATGCAATTATGATTATTACCTGTTCCACTCACATTCACGTTATAATACTAGATCTCAAGTTACAAACTTGCATTTCTGCACAAGTATCAAGCATTAATAGTATGCTGAGAACCGCTTATTATATTTATATAAACTTGTATGTATGTATGTCCATATTTATTTGCATATTTTCATACACATTTACGAGCACTTACAGTACGAGTTTGTTTACCTACTTCAATAAACCTGGACGGGTGGTCATTTCGAACGGAAAAGGTGCACTGGTAATAGCTGCCAAGACAGCATGTTACCTATAATAATATTTTACACGACCATATTATAATGTCCAATTCTGTGGCGTATTATATGAAATAACTAAAAATTGTAGATACTAAGTTACACAAAGTAGTAAAAAGTACCAATTAAATCGACCACATATGTATGTGCATATATGGATGGGTGTTATGAATTGAGATTTTCTTTTGTATACCTGAAGGATTAAAGAAAATATTTTTTTTGCCAAATAAATATACTTAAATATGTTGTTTAATAAATACATTGTTTAATTAATGCTTCTTCCGTCAAAAAGATCACCAACTGCATCTCCTAAAGCATCCAAGGGACCCTCGTCATTAGATGCACCACCGAATAGTCCACCAGGTCTTCCGAAAAGACCTTCACCGTTACCTCCAAGAATAGTACCAGCATTCTCTAAAAAACTTCCTCCGTTGTCATTATTTCCACTTCCAAAGAGGTTGACCGTAGACGGACCAGATGATACTGGTTTAGGCTTCAGGCCAGTCTGTACTCCAGAGCTTCCCAAGCTGGATGATTTAAATAAAAAGATAATTATAGTTTAACATAATAATCAAAATAATAAAATAGCCTTAGCTTAACAATAAATATGTAATAAATAAATAAGCCCGTCGTAAATGAATGTTTCAGAAACGTGTTTTAAATAGTTTTTGGTTTGGACTAATTATAACAGACAAATAATATACAATAAAAAGATGTGTTGAAAAAAAACAAAAAAAAATGTGTATTGTCAAAATCGGCCAAAATTCTGCTGACGCTTCGACGATGACGATCACATTTTGTTTTTTAATTCAAAAGTGCGGCCGGTATCTAATAAGTAGCACGAATATTTCATAGTGAAATCTAATTAAGATAACAAATATTTAACTCTTACCCAAAGCATCTAAAGGAAGCCGAGTAAACAGGAAAACCGGCAATATCCGCCTCGATATCTAAACAAGCAAATGCGTTCCCATTTCGAATACGGATATTTGAAAGCTCTGCGCAAACGCGTACAAATGGAGCTCGTCTAGGGTTAAAACAAATTGGTGGAGGGTCACTTGCTGAAACATAAATGGGAAATGTAATCGACCTTATTTTGGCCTACACACCAAAACCATAATAATTAGACATATAATTACCTGATACTCTTCGCCTAACAACTGTATTATTGTTAACACTTAGCCTAACGTCAAATACGAAATCTTCCGGAACGAAAGATATATTTCCACATGCATTCATTCGAAATCGCTCTAATATAGCTCCAGTACAACATCCGCATTGCCCTCTTAAACAGGAACAAGGGAATCTTATGACTTGACCATCAACTTCTTGAGCTGGTTCATCTATGATTGGATCTTGCAATACTGGACCTTGTGTTGCAATAGTGGCAGCAGTACTTGATAAAACAGGTTCTTGAATAACTTGGTTATTGGTGACGGTCGTACTGCTCGGGTCACCCACTTGTTCTATTTCACTATCTATTTCGTCCTCCACTTCATTGTCCTCATCTTGGGATACGTGAACTGGTAGAGTAATGGTTACTGGAGATTTAAGTACCGGAGTAGGATCTAGTGCTTGGTTCCAAATAGTTTGAGGAACCTTAATATGTATTACTTCGTAAGCTCTGTCTTTTGTAGCTATTATTTGGTCTAAAAAATTTAGATAAAATAGAATCGTTGTACATCAACTTGATATAATAATATACTTGAAGTGAGTGATAGCCTAGTGGTTAACCATCTCGACCCCGCTACGCTTCAAGGTTCAAATCCCGGCAAGTACCTCTATTTCAAAGTTTTCGAAATTATGTGCGTATTATTAATTAATAATCACTCTCTTTAACGGTGAAGGAAAGCATCGTTAGGAAACCTGCATGTCTGAGAGTTCTCGATAACGTTCTCAAAGGCATGTGAAGTCTGCCAATCCGCACTTGGCCCGCGTGGTGGACTTTGGCCTATACTCTCTCATCTCTGAGATAAGACCCGTGCCCAGCAGTGGGACGATAATGGGTTGATGATGATGACATCAACTTATTTTTTTTAAATATAGTAATATGTGCACTACTGAAAAGTTGTATAACTTACTGTGTCTTGCGTCTCCACATGAAATCAGATACAACGTAATAAATAAACAGTAAGTAATTTTTAAGGATAGCATTTTTCTTAAGACTCTACACGATTTAATTAGCATTACAACAGTTTCGCCTGACTCTCGAGTTTAAATGGTTGGTGTAGCATTTCTACTCCAACTATTTAACGGCCGTCCAGTAACAAGGTTCCAATACTCATTCCAACTGCACGGTCAATGAACATTACAAACAAGTTTAAAATTTTAATGTATCGACGAGTGAAAGTTCTGGCTATGACATGGGGAACGTGAACTGAATAGGATACTTTTTAGGATGTTAATTGATAGGATTAGAGGCTGGAAAGTATATTATGTAACTACGTACTCGAGTACTCGTACTACTCAGTAAGTTATAGTTTCATGTCATACACAAATGCAGATACGCAATCTAAAATGTTACTAACTTTTTCAGTAGGTAATTTTTCTACAACTATTTAATTATAATCGTGAATTACAGCCTAGTGGTTAAGAATCTCTACCTCCCACTCCGGTGGGTCGGAGTTCAAATCCCGTCTGACGCCTCTAATGCATAAATTGTTATTAATTATT
>DWKW01001207.1:0-13279 GCA_018250115.1 Doberes anticus | reverse complement strand
AATATGCCGAATGATTTCAACGTAACGTCACTTAGTGGGCATCCTTTTTTATCGTTAAATATCAAAAGGAGAAAATAAGAAATGTCTTAACGTGACCTCAGTAGAACAGTGGAACCACATCAAATCAGGAAATTCTTGGAAGAAACGGAGAGAAAAGCAGTCTATATGACTAAAGTAAGTGCCTACAAACACAAAGCGGCCACAATTCTTAAAGTTAAAGTTTGGGACAAAAATCTCGGCGTTTTTAGTTTTCTGGGGATTTTTTTTTAAATCCTCAAAAACAAATTGTTTAAAAAATTTAACTCATTAGAAAGTTCTCATATTTTGATCAAGAGAAGAGGAATATAATTATTCTGGTTAGTTCGATAATTTATTGCCCTACACATTTATTAATTCAGAAAGTGCTTTCCTTCAAATCGAGCCGCGAATTGTTGGTCTTGGTCGTAGGTGGTGGTGGCCACTTACAACCGGCGCCTCCTCTGTTTCTCATGTACCTACGTTATAATTGTACCTGTCGTCAGCTTTGCTACTTTTCTAAAATTATAGCAGATTAAAATTATAACTATTCATCGAAGTTATTTTTGAAAAGCTAATTGATTTCGACTATTTGATGGCCTCAGGGAACGAATATTTTTTTTAGTTTTTTGTTTCTGTATATTAATCTGTTCGTTTGTTTGTTCGCCAATAATGAAAAGAATACTGAATTAAATATAAATTGGTCTTTTACAATTTGGTAGCATTTAGTTAGACGTAACTACTGCTATTTGAATAAGATTGGTCTAGCTAGACCAATCTAGAATAACCTATGATACCACCTTGACTTCTTTGTAGTTCGCAGCGGCACATATCGGAAGGTCAATTTAAATTGTCAATTTTCATTACTCTTATTCAAAAACAGATTAAAAGTTTATGGAAATAATAAGAATAAAAGTGTACGTTTAGTTCTTTTTACTTAAACTATAAAGTAAAGCAACTTCGCGCTCGGATGTTGCGTACGTATTCTCTAGCAAAAAATATCATGCTCACTTCTTCGCTCTAGAGGGCACGTTAAGCTATTGCTCCCAGCTGTATCGAAAGATATTGTCGAAGGATAGCATAAATAATCCATGCGGTTGACCATGAGCTACAGTAACCACTCAACATCAGGTGGCCCGCATGCTCGTTTACTAATCTTTTACAATAAAAAAAAAACAAAATATCCCAATTGAACTCATCGTTAAAAAGGACTATTGTCGATTTGATTTAAATAATATATGAATACAGTTTCTTCTTTTCCGCTGCGACTTGTTTTCAATACAGTTCATCAACGTTTCGTAACTGACTTTCAATTCGTTATCTTAAGGTTACCTATTTCAGGTTAGACATGATAATATTAAACCTTGCTTTAAAGTCGCAATAAACTTTCCGTACCTGGTGCGTCACTATAACAATAAATCTCTCGTGTTATTCATATAAAACTAACTAAACTTTATGTATACACTAGAATTCCGCCCGTGACGTTGTCGTAGCTTATGAGTTATTAAAAAAAAATCCCACTTATTCGACCTCCCGAGTATATGAAAGTGCGTAGAGGTTACATTGTATTTCAATTTCTACTTGAATACTTAATGTTCAAACTTAAGGCGGCATTTCAGTCAACGTGTACGTCAGTACTTTAAAACTCTAAAAGGGTCATTGAAATTGATTCAGTAGTTTTTGCGTGATTAGAGAACAGACAACTAAAAATATGGCAATACATTTTCAAAATTTTTTGTTTTAAAATTTTATAGTAGTATATCTAGACATACATATCTGTATCCTAAACCATTTATCCGATTACGATTAAACTTTTGTGACATATTGTTTGCACGCCCTGCAAGGTTTCTAACACAGTACCAGCAACGTACAACATATGGCGCGCAAATCGTTGCAACAAATATTACGTACAATTTAGCCTAAAAGTCCAAAAAAATATCGGAGTCATGTATAGACACCGAAGAAGTTTTTGAAAACTGATATCGACTAATCGGATAGAGAAAGATTTCTAATTAGTTCTCAATTGTATAACAGCAAAAATTCAGGATCGGAATGTAAGTGTGCAAAATCACGATTCTGGCAGAATATCTTTGTACATTTAATTCACATTTAAAAAAACTGTAACCAAAAAATTACCGTTACAGACCCATTACAAGGATATGCAAAAAAATTACTTACTGTAATGAAGAAAATTGGTCCCCTCCAGTGTATAATATATTACTAAGTTTTACTTCTTAAAATTATAAACATATTTTTTTTTTTATATTCGTAACGTTAAATAACCGAAATGAACCACGCTGCCCCTATGAGAGTCGTTAGGGGATAATGAGAAATTCCTATCGAAATTCCGATATCTCCGTTCTGGAAGTGATAACATTTCTTTCTCTATCACATAGTGTATGTATCACTTGTTAGTGAAACATTTTAGCGTAATTGAAACATTTCCACGAAATTCCTCTCTACCGATTTCGTACCAGCTGTATTTGTTTCAAAATGTTTTGGATGTTAGATCAAAGAATCCGTTGCAGGTGTGGAACACGTGGATCCAATATACAGTTAACAGCCCACTAATAGTCACAATATTTACTATTTTAGTGATTTATCTCCCAGAATGTACCCAATAAACTCGTAAATCAACCGGCTTAATGTTGACTACAGATGCTAGGAGTACAATAAAACTGATCGTACTTTCGTACATGACGCATTGAAAATAATCTTTAAATGAACTTCGTTTGCGTGATCTTCGAACCATACTCATGCTCTCCACTCATACACTGCAAACTCCTGGACTGCCGCTAAACTATATGAAATATACTAATTGGTTGAAACGATTTGCGCGCTGGGCTACGTGTTTGTAAAATGGCTGTACTAATTAACTATTAATGTACAACTATGTACAATGTACAACTTCTACTACTAACTAGTGTTAAGAACACTAGCAGCAATATGACAGTCTTGTTTGAAATTGGCCTCCTCCATTTAAGTATTAGGCTTACAACAACGATGATTCGTGAATGATGCATGCATGCATGATGATGATGATGAGAATGATTATGGTAGTCTTATATACATAAAACTACCACCATACGGGCTGTAGTGATCACTTAACATCAGGTGGCCTGCATGCCCTTTAACTACTTCTTGAAATTAAAATAAAAAAAACCAAAGCTCTATGGCATCCACAAATCGCAGTCCAAAATGGATGACTATTATATACATCAATTGACAAGTTCTCGGTATAATGAAAAATATCTTCATTATATTTCTTCACGCTTCTTCATCTTTTCCTCTAGCTAGAGGATTCGTTTAAACCATAATTGTGGCCCTGGTATTTTGGGTATATCGATGGTATTTTAACACAAAGCCTTCAAGATTTAGACAGTGTTGGATCAATAAACATTAAAAAATGTCCGCCAAACCGCACTTGGCCAGCGTGGTGGACTATGGCCTAAAGTCTCATCTCTGAGAGAAGACCCGTCCCCAGCAGTTGGTCAATAATGGGTTGATGATGAAACGTTAAAAGATAAAGTTTGTCACTTATCAACAGATGACACAAGACTTAAATTTAATGTTAGCTTTTAATACGCTTCCATCAATGTTAAGGTAACGGTATAAAAGTTTTATCTAAGTAAATCTTAACTTCCCAGAGTATACAATACAAAAAAAAATCTAGTGTACAAACTCGGTGTTGAATTTCACAGCGAATAATGCGGATTTCAAAAAGTTTGTTGTGATTTATCTTTTATCTTTCATCAAACATCCACGGAATGATCGGAAACGGGAAGTTTGATATTACTTAGTGAGACGAGATGGATTAATCATTAACTTTGTTTTGAAGGATAAGATGGAACTGGACTATTCATTTTTGTTAAATAAAACGTTCGGCGGATAGGCGTTTCAATACATCGAGGCACCTCTATCTTTTATAAGTTATGAACGTATTAGAAATTATCGTGAGGCAATATGCATGCCTGAGTTCTTCACTATGACCTCAAAGGCATGAGAAGATTATTATGAAACAACAGTCTAGAACTACGTACAAGCATTCCTAGTGTTATCCACTAGGGAGATAGCAGTGACACCTCGTATATCAATGAATGACGCAGATCGGGAGACGTTTACTACATCCCGACCTCATTCGGGAGGCCAGATATAGGATCGGTATGTTCAGCCGTCACTTCGGTGCTTTATACAGAAAAGATTATTTATTTGTACTTATATGGGTAGTTAAATACTTTTACAGAAACCTTATAGTGCTCCATACTTATCTATTTATAAAAGTATACAAATTTTGTATACATATATGCATATATTTACCATGTTATTTAAAAAATAAATACCTTTAACTAGGCTACTCTACTCGTCACTACTTTCGCCGCATTTCAGCGAAAAAACTGTATCATTTAAATCGACCTACCGCGTATACGACGTCGCATACTACATATTAAGAGGACAGCTAATTCTCTGGTTCCACTCTGATCATGTTTAAACTAATAGCAGCATTTAAATGTAATCGTCAATCAAGTCAACTCAAGTCATCCAAATCTGAGTCTGAGACAGTTTTTAAGTGATTGACAAATTTACAAATGGACAAAAATTCTAGAAAAATATACATTTGTGTTGTTGTGTTGTCCCATTATTGCTGGACACGGGTCTCGTCTCAGAGAAAAGAAGTCTTGGGCCATAGTCCACCACGAGTGCTAAGTGCGGAGTGGTGGACTTCACAACACATTCTACATTTAATAACGTTCTTAAGGAACATATTTACCAGACTGATCTATCGTATAGTAAAGCGAGTCAAACCGCGGGGCAGAGGTAGTATACTATAAAGATAGTTTCACAAGTTCCCTTTGAAGCAAAATGACTGTCGTTAAGCTAATGTCGCTTCGCTCTGCTGTCAACGTAGAAACTAACGATTTGGTACGTGTATCTTGTTTCTTGTTAGCGTAATTGGGGGATCTTATGATAGGTCTCTGAAGAAAATTATACATTTGGCAACGGTTTTTACATAAACAGGACGTTTTATGGTATCGAAGAACCAACCAACTTCCAATTTTATCAGTTACATGCCTAGTTTTGTGGCTACTATTGGCCGAAAATTCAATCCGGATCTGCTGAACTCAAGATAGAAAATTAATCCGATTAAATATTATAGGATATTTAATCGGATATGTACCAATATCCATTCTATTGAAAAATATTGTAATCTGCGCTTGTAAACTATCATCCGGTACCGCAGTTCTATACTTAACCGTGGTGCGAATCTTGGTACGTATTTATTCGATCTGTCAAAGTAGATTTCAATAATGTCAATCAGCGATCTTTCAATTTCCTGTGATAACGCCAATTACGCAATTAACGTCCTATATTCGAGAGGTTAATTAAAATGGTAATTTTATTTTTTCAATCACGTGCACGTCATAATTGTAGGAGACAGACAGATAATTGAATAGACGCCTGGAAATGATTGCAAGTGTTTAAAGAGGGAATGTTGTTTGTCTATTCTATTTCTCTTTCTGTCTATCTGATGTTCGTGCTACTGATATCATGAAAGCGGATAAAGAGCCTGCAAGTTTATATCCTTTTTTATTCATCATTCACAAAGTCGATGTCGCGGGAAAAACCTAACTATAAAATAAACTTGAAAACTTCGAAGTCCGTGCACCAACCAATAATAATTGGTTACATAATAAATTATGTCACTACCAACCTTTTCGCAGATATATTTTCTACTGTTGTAGAATGATAGATCCATTTACACGCTCTACTATTAGGGATCATAAATTATAATAGAATTCTCCGTGACATTCATGTTTACTCCCAGAAAGTCGTAAATGTCACTTTCGAAAGGTATTCTTTTGTAGAAATACCACCAATGAGGATCAGGTAAATATACAACATATGAGCTTTATCTATATAGTATTTCACTTTTTAATTTATCTAAATTGGCTATGAAATTTAGTTAAAATCGAAACTCAAGTTCTGTTAGATCATGACAAACTACAGAGGAGTGTACTGCAAGTCTACAAAGACCAGTGTCTCAATAGTGACAGGCATAGGACTAATAGTACTGTGGTAGGAGATACATGCCCAGCACTGGTATTGTAATAGGTTGATGACAATAATGATGAATGTATTTCCTTAGTTTTTTATCCGGCATTTTTCTTTTTTCAACTTTTTTCGGAATACCCTCCCATATTGAAATGGCAAAGGATCTAACCGTTTTTATAGCGGTTTTATACAGAGAAATCGTATCTTACTCGTACGATTACTCACTTTAATTAAGACGGGCTTAATGGATTTTTTAATGTACTTCTACTTAACAGTATCTTTCGATAGATACACATAAGTTTAATTCGCCTCCTCCTGTAATAAATAATAGGTCTATGAAGTTGCCGTTATGTTTTACGTAATTATTTTTCTATGGTATTGCTGTGAAATCAAATTAAAACTAAATTTTATTTCAAAGAACATATAATTCTATTATTGAATTCAGACATTTATTTCTTTTTTTTCCTAAAAACAATTTCCTGCTGACCTTACTGACTTTTATAGCTTCATGGGGTTTTGCTTTGAGTTTGGGAATCATTTGTTTTTTCTTATAAGTTTTTTGTATTTAAGTCATTTAATCATTTCCATCAGTATAGATACGTTAAAAATGCAAGTAATTATCGAATAGAGTTTCATTGTGGTAGCAACGAGCCGTAAACGGCACGCAACATCAACGACGTATACAGAGCGAACATTACTAAGGAACGCACGGCACTAATACAAACCGGTAATTGAAAAGATAAAAAAAGGAGCAGAAGGAAGAAGGTACAAGACAAAGTACGAGTTCCATACTCTAACAGTGATTCCTATAGTCAGCAGGTCATGAGCTCACACAGCTATCGTTGTCACTTTGACGCACACACTGTTCGAATTTGGATTTGAGTGTAATACCTTTCAGTATGATATATCGAATACTGGACTAAGTAGAAAGGTTTTTATTTGATTTTTGAACGTTCTTAGGTTTATTTTTACAGATGTTATGTATTTACAACGTAAGCCGGTTTAAAATCGGTCATTTCTTACTCAGAATCTTTTCTTCATTCAATTTCGAACATTAAATGAGTCTTTGTCTGATATTAAACGGTTGTTGTAAGATTAGAAAGAGGTTGGCTTTAACAATAACTCTTTAATATATTTCTTGATTTATTCCCAAAGCTGACTCTGTAAATGTAATTATAATACGTGATTATAATCAAATAATTACATTATAAATACCGCAAAACAGATTTCCAGGAGACTATCTATACTGTTGTGTTGCAAGATACTTTTTTCGGATTTTCAGTTCCACTTATTTTCTGATTCCGTCAGGGCACTGACCTCACGCTCTAAGCTAAGATACGTGTTCCTTGCCAATCTTGGGAAAACCTCTTAAGCCAACGACCGTAGACAGCTCAAGTGTACTTAAATCGATGCGACGAAGAAATTTTAACAGTATCTAAAAGAAATTAAAGCGGTGGATTTTTTTTTGGTTCAAAGTCATTATCTTACTTTGAGTTCAGAGTAACTTTTATTCACATTTGAGGTTGTATGTGGATGCTTTGCTATAACTAAGGACTAAGTTAGAATGCCTCCTGCCCAGTGACTTCTGCTTAATTACAGCTTTCAAACCGAAACACAGCAGTTCTCACACTGCTGCTTTACGGCAGAAATAGGTGGTGCCGCCGCAGATCCTTCGCAGAGCCTTCGACATAAGAATCTCACCAAATTAAAAGAATTGATTGAAAGTAGATCTTTAAAACTTCAAAATAAACGGCTGGTCTAGGTCGCCTCTAGTTATGCTCGTACGGAAATGTTGTTAATTAGACATCTGTAAATGTTCATAGTTTTCGTTCTCATATCAGTGTAATTAAAAGTTATAATGCTGAAAGTTTGTGCAAAGTATTGCTATCCACACGATAGAAACGATACAGTAACGACCAATCAAGTGTTACCATGGTAGCAGTGATATAAGTTTAGTCGTATAGTATCAGGAATAGGCTACTATGAGTATACAACGCTACGTAAATATTTTGTTCATAGACACATAGTGACACATCGTGTATGAAAAAACGACATCACATGGACATTAATTACTATGTACAAAACAGTAAAAATGGTGTTTAAATGTAATTATAATAAAGAAGTAAAATATAACCAAGCAAGAAAAAAAAGTGGAGGAGGCACGAGCAATGCCGAAAGACTGGATCCACCCGCCTCTATACTAGAAAGATGCTAGTGTTCTAGGATCGAAGGGTCGCCTGTGGCGGTAACCATTGCATCTATTTCTGCCGTGAAGCAGCAGTATTAACACCGTTATGTTACGGTTGAACAGTGTGGATAGGCAGACTACAGTTTACGCGTTCCAACGTAGCCCTCTAGGTTAATTATATAGGGATATGGATGTTCAGGGGCTGCAGTAATCTTAATATCAGGTGCCTGCTCGCTTACTGCTTTGTCAATATATATTTTTAACTAACACTGTTATGGGTCTACGTAAAGTTATATAAAAATAGAGATTATTTGGTTTGTCTGTATGTTTGTAGGTAGGTTAATAACGCAAAAAATAAATAATACATTTATTCAGCATTAATCTATTCTATAGCCTACTGGTTTTCTAACTGAGCTACAGACATATAAATATTCATCAAAACCTAAACCTGTTCGGAGTAGCCTGAAGTACCCTTAACCTTTACATATTACGCTGTAATACTCCAGATTTCAATAAATATTATTATTATTTTTCTCTTCCCATGGACTTGCCGCAGACCCCCTCTACTGAGTTTCTTCCAGGAAAAACCACCCAAGGCCGGCTCATTTATGGACCTCGGTAGGCATCTCGGTCAGAGGGCAATGGCCTCAATACCGATCACCCACGGCCACTCCAGGGCACGAGATGACCACACGGGAAGACAGTGTCAAAGTCGCAAGCTTTACATTTAAATAAAAGCTTCACTGTTATACATGTGTGCCTGGCATGAATTATGTTGTTTACGAAGTGGATTTTTTTTCCGCCTCCATATTTTGATGATTAAAAGATGGACACGCGCTGTAAAAACACCGGGGCTGCTTTTAATGGCTTTGCGCTCTTTATATAAACGGGATGATGTTCGCAAAACATTTGTATGCTAAATAATAAAACAAAGCGTTGACAGATGCTGAAAATTACCTCCCGTTTGGGAATATTATGTCTGCATAAATTAACTTTCAATTACGTACAGAAAGAGTTAACTTTACCTTTTTTGTTTGCACAAAAGTGTCCAAAAGTTACATCAGTGATGTGATCTAATATTAGTAATTTCTATACTTCCACACCGGTGAGTAGAGGTTCAGACAACAATTATCACGTGCTTCAACAATAAAGGTAAACATCGAATCCTGCATGCATGAAAATAATGTTCACATGGCATGGCATGGCATGGCTGAACAATATCTTTGCAAATGCAATAATTAGATCGTAGTACGAACGGCACGTCACAGTAGATGGGATTTGAATTTCCTGTATGGTTATGAGTTAAACATTAAATTGTTTACAACGCATATCTATTTAAACAGATCCCAAATGAACCTTTCATTTTAAATCAAACTTTTGATCAAAAGGATCGATAAATTATTTATCAGACATTTCCGCAGATCAAAAACATGCACAATAGGAATTTCTGATATATCCTTTGAAATATCCACACATTCGGTATTCCACACATTCCTTTATTTATAGCAGGAATTTTCAATACAAATTTACGCATTATCTATGACGCTTTGATAGCTTCTTCGAAGACAATGAAGAGCTTGACTTTGGTTTTTTTGTTTAAATATTCAATCGTATCTATTAATTAACTAGATGCCCCACGCGGTTTCGAAATCCTCATTGGACCACCTTAATATATCCCTGTCGAAAAATTGACATGACGATACGGAGCAAAAGATATTCATTATTTTGAGGTCCTTATAGGCAAATGTTCTCCCAGACGTATATGTTTTTTATACAAAAATAATTGAAGCACATATTTTAGCAAGGTATTGCATCCATTAAAAATAATGGGACTTACTACAAATTTTCTTGCTGGTTTTCTATGCAGTGATAGTTTTTTAAACAAATAGTTTTACGAATATTAACACTTAGTGAGTGAAATGAGGATTTAAAAGCCGCATGAAAGTCCTTTTTTTTTAAATTAGAGACCGGAAGCGTCCCAGGGCTAAGATATTTTTTTTAAACTCAAAATATATTATAATTGCGCTTGTACTTACCGGCGTAATTCATTTTCATCCCTACAACTATTTAATTACGGATCGCCAGTCACGATTGTCGTGAAACGCATAATTTGGAGGCTACGCATTCTTAAATTATCCTATCGTCGTAATCACGGTCCGTAGTGATGCAGATAAAACATAGTCATTGTATACATCTAGGCAGAGAATAAGCGTAAGCCAGTCTTGTTTAATGAGAAAAGAAATAGTTGCGTAATAAATATCTATGTTGATAGTAGGAAACAATTCTTCAAATTATTTAAATCGAACATGAAGATAATAAAGTAATTCGTCAATAGGAGTCAATGTTTATTTTTGTTAGTCTTCTCTAGACGGAATAAGGTTTTCTTATACGTTTATTTGAATAATTAATACTGTTATTAAAAATGATAATGATTTAGATGCTAATGTCTTAGGAACCGGAATATATTGGTGTTTTAGCATTGACTAAACTACGTATTCACGTAACAAATGTGTCTATACGGTCTTTCCCTTTTTATTTACCTTCCAATATTACAGAAAGGCACATAAAATATAGATTCATAGGGATCAAGATATGTGTTGTCACATCGAGATAATAAATATCGCGTCATAAAAAGTTATGACTGGCGGAAACGCTACTGACATTAACATTGTCTTACGTCCTGAGCACACTCTCGCTTTAGGCAAACGTATCGTAATTTATTTACATTAAAAATTACTTTTTTAACCATTTTAACGAGGTTGAGTATTCATCATTATCAATTGATTCAGTTACAATTACGCATATGCAGATCGATATTATTACATATTTTAAATATAATACTACAACCACTCCTCCTCCTACCTATTCTCTCAATGATTAAAACGATTTAAGCCATAGTCCACAACGCCTCGGATGAACTACATGCACGAATTTGAATCCGGAATTCTGGACTCATCGGAGGGGAAGACTGATTACAGACCTAGGCTATCACTAATCTTAAGTAAAATACAGTAGAGCATTATTCGAAGTATAATACGTTATAATAGTACAAAGGTAGATAAAACAAAACCATAATACGTTATAAATAAGAAAAAACTGAAAGAAACGTTGAATTTTTCAATACTATATACGTATACGTACATACGTTTTGCACGTCAATAACCGTGTAATACTCAATATCAGCATCTTAAAATAGTTACTTTGCGGGTTTAAACGAACACATTACTTTGTTTAACTTCAATCATACCTAAGCCTGAAAAGGTACAAATCCGAGGTACCGTGTACTTTACTTCCGCACGTCCATGTACTTTATAATTACATTAAATATATACATTGTGTATACATTATAATAGGTACTTTGTAGTGAAACAACTTTTTTGAATTTGAAGTTTCAAAAACATTGATCGTGGATATTCAGCCGCTCTTCAATTCGCAAGAGTGTTGAACTATCATTATGTACGGGAGGAATATTAAGGTAATATGGTACTCCTTAGTAATAATGACATTTTGAATGATGATACCTTAACAGACTTGTGAAGTTATCGGTTTACGATCATTCACAGTTACATAAATCAGTAGATAAAACACTTATTTATTTCTATTCTTTCATAAAAGTGTGTAAAATATTTTAACGTACCTACCGACATTTTAAAAAAACGTCTTATTTTTGTTAGTACCAGAGTTAAAGAAAAATATAATTTATCATTAAAAGTTAATGGACAAAACGATTCAAAGTAAACTGCCAGTTGACGTTGGCGCTCTCCTAGAAACTATAGACTGGAAATTAAAACGTCGAGAATTCGAAATTAGTTTCAACACATTCAAGTGAGTTTCTGATTAGTTAAAAGCTAAGGTTGGCCTGAAATGCAAAACTTTCGACACTGTTTAATAGTTGTTATTAATTCATTCAAATTCATTATCATTAATCCATTAATGTCCGACGCCTGAAAACGAGTCACTTTTAAAAGTTGAGATGATTAAGGCCATATTGTACCATACCGAACAAATGCGGATTTACATTAATTAACGCGAATTATTTATCTGTAAAATGGTTTCTATGTTAACTATTACCTAAATTGTTACCCGTACTTTGTTGTTGTTGTACTTTGTTTTAATACTTTAATGGTGTGCACAATAAAGTATATTATATTGTACCTACTGAGTTGATGACCATAGATTCCATCTGAAATACTTTCAACATACAAGCATTGACATTTACAAGAGATAGATAAAACTAAATGAGTAATTACATTAGAACACGACCAGTATCATAAGGCTTGGAGCGAATAAATAAATCATTTCGTAAGAGATACAGCGATGATTAATTATGCTTACCTGGCCACACCGGTTACGAGGCTAAATTTGAGACACTTTGAGACTGCAATTTGAGACTGCACTGGACGGACGGATTTGGCCCCTTTCACTGTCTCTCAAATAATATATGAAAACTATTTAGAGGTCTCTGATCCGAAAATCATCTAGAATTTTCTTTTTAAGATTTTAATAGAACTTGCAACGTTTATAAGCATATAGTTAGACCTAAATATTGTCATAACTTTGAATGTCATTGTTCAAGTAGTAGTTGAAGTTGAGATACACTGGGTAGGTCAACTAAAATGACGTCACGAGTGTAGAGGAAGCAAAAAAACTTGCGATTTAAATTTTGCATAATCATTAAAATGTCGAAACTATTAAGTCTTCAAAAATATTCTATGTAGCGGTGATGTATTGATTCTCATTATAATTTGTTGAAGCGGTGATGTATTGATTCTCATTATGAATTTGTTGAATTTGTTAAATTCCTTTTTTATACAGAGACGTTGAACGGCAGCCGATATTTGATGGTGGTAGAGTCTTATGCCAAAGACTCGCCTGCGGCGGCACCTATTTCTGCCGTAAAGCAGCAGTGTAAGAATTGTTGTGTTTCGGTTTGAAGGGTGTGGTTAGTCAGAGGACACTGGACAAGAGGCATTCCAACTTAGTCCTCATGAGTAGCAACGCATCCACATACGACCTCAGATAGGA
>DWKW01001206.1:0-13281 GCA_018250115.1 Doberes anticus | reverse complement strand
CAGTGTCGTCTGCCTAACTACACCCTTCAAGCCGAAACACAGCAGTTCTCACACTGCTGCTTTACGGCAGAAATAGTAGCGGTGTTGCCTTTGACATAAGACTCCACCACCATCTTGCTTGTGGTTTGTCGTGAGTAGCTTTTGTTCATAGGCAACTGTGTTACGTATAATTAGGTAAAATATTTGTCTGTTCGTTAAGCTCCATCATCATCATCATCATCAACCCATTATTGTACCCGTGCTGGTTACGGGTCGCGTCTCAGAGATGGGAGTTATGGGAGTTTAGGCCCTAACCCACAACGCTGGCCAAGTGCGGATTGGTGGACTGCACGTGCGTTTGAGAACATTATAGAAAACTGTCAGGCATGTACGTTTCCTCGCGAAATTTATCTTCGCCGTTAAAGCAAGTCATAATTAATGTATAATATGTACGTAATTTCGAACATTTTGATTATATAATCTCTGCCTTAAGTGGTTACGCGTATCTATTAGAAGATTCCTCTAGCTTAACAAAAAAGGCACTACATGACGTCACTACATACCGTCTGTGTGTAACGTCTACATACAGTATTCATATGTAATACATTTTCTTAGTTCTGACAAATTTATATAGCTAGAATCCGCATTACATCCGCGAGGTGGAAGAAATCCACGAGAACTTACGTACGAGCACGTATCTTGGCAGAATTTCACAGCGGCTTTATTTTCTCACTATCTTGGAATCGTAATGAATTTCAGGACGAAGCGTACCCACTCCAATTAGTAGCGCTATATACTTGACTATACACATCCATAGTCGCAGTTGCACAACAGTTGCAGTTTCTAATGATAATTGAACGTACGGCTGATATCTGCTTAGAACAAATTAAACAGCTCGAGGATGAACGATAGACAAAAGATTCTTTAATCAGTAAGCCAATCATTAAATGAAACAAATGTTGTTCCACTAAAGAGTATAGTTAGAGAAAAGTTAAAATAAATATGTCAGTTTGGATATAAAATAAGCCGATCTGTGTTACGGAGTGTCCTTAGTTCGACGTTCTCATTAAAACGGTAAATAACTATGGCAGTATTTGTGTAAAAACATATATAATAAATAAATATCGTTTTACACTCATAGCCCTACAGTAGGATTTAACATGTGTCGTGGGTGCCGTGGACACACACAGAAACAAGCACACAAACACCCAGACCAGGTACAGAAATCTAAATTCATAATTCGAATTTCTGCCCCGCTGGGAATCGAACCCACGACCCTCCTAACGACAGACCGCACGTTGACCACGGCGCCACACGGGTCTTCATAAATATAAAATAACATTCTAAGCGATAGCTCCAATACAAGCAGTAATTTGTTTGCAGTGGTTAGTATTTGATTCATTGGGTATACGAAAATTAAGTTTGTGTAATCCACAACAAAATATGTTCTAGTTGATCCAAACTTCCTTCCTACACTATCCATTAATATTATATGTATATGTTTCTTATTTAATCACGCGAAAACTTTGGAATTGATTATAATGAAATTCTGTATACTCGTAGCTAGAATTCTGGAGAAGGACATAGAATTGGTTTGAATAGGATTGATGAAGCAGAAATTGATATACAGATTACCTCTGTAGGCATCATATATTAGGTCTAATGACAAAATTAGTTTAATTGGCAGGCAGTCAAGTGAATTAAGCGCTAAGTGGTAACTGCAGGTCATAGACATCTATATCTAACCCCGAAGATCGAAATTCTATCTGAGATGGATGCGTCGCTATACCTGAGTTGAAATGCCTCCTGTCTAGTGTACTATGCGCAACCACACCCTTCAAACCGAAATATGACAGTGTCCATACTGCTGCTTTACGGAAGAAATAGGTGCAGCGCTTTTCCGTCGTATGAAAGTCTTCGTATATAAGCTTCAATCACCATCAACTGAGAGTATTCATTAAAATTATACCCTTACCTACAGACAATCTGGAGATATCATTATCCTTTTCCTTTGTACAAGTAGTGATGAAAATAAGGAAGAAATTTCCACTTCCACTCAGTTCGGATGCAGCAACGCAATTACTTGAGCTCTGTTCTTGGATTTTGTATGTATGACGCTATTGCAGTTTAAGATAAATGTTTGATGAATAAGCCACAATGTTCAACAAGCTGGTCGGCTATTTAGAGGGTTCAGGGTTCGACGACATTCCCAGTGCGACGGAAATTTTAAGGATGAATTTAGATTTCTGTTTTCGGTCTGGGTTTAAGTACCTATTTGTCCGTGATCAGCAGTAGGACAATGGGTTGACGATGATAGAAATATGTTGTAATGTACGATGAATGTACGTAAACAACATTTTAAAGTATTATTTTTTAAACAAACGCAGTCAAACCAAGTCGAAACATGGCTGTAAATTATAAAATCACGTTTTTTAAATATCGCGGAAGGAAGGAACGTTTAAGGAACTTTAAAGGAACGATAAAATGTTTCCGATAATATGTTCAGGGTTCAATTTTACATTAACCAAAGTATTTCAGGCAACAATAGCTAAGTAAGGGTTCTTAGGCTTTACGAACTTAGAGCATTAATATTTACTCACATTTGGGAATTGGTTACAAACTCTAGGTCTTTTACGTTCATCACTAAATCGAACGTCTGTACGAGGCCTTGAGAATTTTGTATCGCTTAAAGTTCTCAGCAAACATTTAGGTATTTCAGCTCGAGATTATTATGCGAACAATGCTTCTGGAATATTTGTTCTTCGTTCTCTTGTACTTGTTGAGGTTTATATGAACACTCGCTAAAGACTAGTATAAATGATATGTTACATTAATGTGTAAATTTTTAACGTAATATGGCCGTTTACTAGTTATCGAACCGCATTTAGTTTAACCAGTTTCTTTAGAGGTTTAAATTCCTTTAAACCTCTTAGATCTTAGATCTTAGGTTGGTGTCTTAATTTACTTAATTGAATAATGACATCATAACTTTTTGTCTGCCGAATAATCTTTTGTAGTAATAATTGCTGTTTGTGATAACGACAACCGAATTTGATATGTGACCGAATAAAATTGACTAATGAGTGATCGCAAATGGATTGCCATCGAACACGGCCGAAATATTTTATCTAATGACAATATGGTTATGGGTAACATTGGGCAGAAAGCGTACCAACATAGTGTTTATCCTTAGCTCAGCATCCACTACAACCTTAGAAAGGTACAAGAAAAGGTAAGGTACTATTTGTGGTTGGATATAGATGTCCATGGGCTGCAACGCCACTCAACATAACGTGGTCTGCGTGGTTGTTTGCTATTATTTAAAAAAGTCTTTAAAGCAACAGACGTATCTCAATATGACGACATGCATAGTATCACGTCGGCGTTCCGAATAAGAGATGGCAATGTAAATAAATAATAAAACAAGCTGCAACAGTGATGCATTAAATATGGCTACATCGCAAAATACTGGCAAATACGGGCCAAGGATTCCTAGAACCAATCTAACAAGATCTATGGCCAGAATCTATGCATTACAAATAGGAATGTTTTGGGTAGAGGTGTTAAGCCTCTGATTCAGAATATCTTATTAGACTTGTTTCGGTACTTGACCAATGTTTTCGTAGAATTTAAGCTTGGAATACTTACGTACGTACTATGTAGCTAGAGACATGCTAGTCTCGATCTCTTTATTAGCATATGTATCGTAGGCCTCACAAGGTGGAATCAAAGGAACAGTGTCATTGCTATGCACCCCTCACGAGTCTCTTATTAGAGCTAATACTCAGTAGGATTCCGACCAACCATCAACCTCCAGTAGCCCATCGTCAACCCATTATTGTCTCCCTGCTAGGCACAGATCACTTATCCTAGATGAGAGGGTTTTAGGCCATAGTTCACCACGCTGGCCTAGTACCGATTAGCGAACTTCACATACCATTGAAAAAATTATAGTGAACTCTTAGGTATGCAGGTTTCCTCACGCTGTTTTCCTTCGCCGTTAAAGGAAGTGATAATTAATTTCTCCCATCCTCCATCTACTCCCATACACAACCACACTTATTACACTGGCAAGAACTCAGTACGAGTTTAGATAATTTACGGAAAAACAAATCGGATTCCGTATATCGACGACGGAATAGCAAACGAGCGTGCAGGCCACCTGATGTTAAGTGGTCATTGCAGCCCATGGACATCCACATCAAACCTCAACTAGGATGGAAATCCTATCTGATGTTGTATGTGTATGCGTATGTGGACTCCAGAGGACTAAGATGGAATGCCTCCAGTCCAGTGTCGTCTGCCTAACTACACCCTTCAAACCGAAACACAGCAGTTCTCACACTGCCGCTTTACGGCAGAAATAGGCGCAACGGTAGTGCCGCCGCAGGCGAGTACGATACTGTTTTAAATATATAAAAGTTGACTTGGACTGCAGTTTCCGTTTATATTTTTATGCTTCCTTAACCTATGAAATGAAATGAAAATGAATTTGCACCGTGATAAAAATATGTTTTTTTTTAATTCTAAATGACTACTATACCTGTAAGATAGTATTTTATGCCGAAATCTATCTTAAATACATGCCTCCTTCATACCTCCATCCAGTTGAAGTCAGTATAAAGAGTTCTCTTGTAACAAGTGCACTCAAAACAGAAGAAAAATAAAAATTACCTACGAAAGGAAACATGGAGCGTACATTGCGACGCTTCTCCGTTGCAATTTCATGAGCGAGATAAATATTACAGCGCACAATAAAATTTCGAGGTAGGAAAATTGTTACTAAAAGAGAATTTTATAGTAAAAATTTTACTCTTCAAGAACCCTGTTTGGTAATAGGGCCCAGAGACCAACGCTTTAAGTTCAAGTGCGAATTGACCTCAGTAAAATATAACTATGGCGAAATAAATTTCCTAATGTCGAGGGCTCCTAATCGAATTTTGATTTCATTTTCAATATTATTAGCATTTTCTGAGGTCTAAATGCCTGAAACATTAGTGTTTTATTTTACTCATCCATAGCGAATTGTTTGGTACTCGAGTTACTAAACTTTATAGACCTACCAACATGGAGGACCACGTGATCATCGTGCCGTGCGTGCGGTCAACGCCTTGTTTGTTTTCAAATAGTTTTCTAGGCAGTTTTCAGTCAGGAAAAGTTTTCTCTTTTAAGGCGATCAAGCTATCCATTTCAGGTTCCGTTCCGAAGGATATCCGTTTTTAAGGACCAATGTCATGGTGCTTCGAAAACGCCTTAGGCTAGGAGATTGTTTTCCTGGCTTAGGCATGTCTTTTATGGTATTTTCATTTTTATGGTGGTAGAGTCTTATGTCGGAAGGCTCGCCTGCGGCGGTACCACCGCTACACCCATTTCTGCAGTGAAGCAGCAGTGTGAGAACTGCTGTGTTTCAGTTTGAAGGGTGTGGTTAGGCAGACAACACTGGACGGGAGGCATTCCAACGTAGTCCTCAGCAGTAGCAACGCACCCACACACAACCTCAGGTGTAGATGTCCATAGGCTGCAGAGACTACTTAACATCAGGTGGCCTGTATGCTCTTTTGCTATTCTTTTATGATACTAAAAAAAAAGTAAGTCATGACCGTTTCATGATAGTTAAGTCTGACAATCGCACTGCAGAAAGTAACGCAAAACCACGAGCATTGTTCCTTGAATATCGTTGAGCAACATAGATATAAGTAATATAAAACTCAACAAAAGTAATATATGTATAAATCAAGCTTGCAATAAATAAACAATGCATGTTTCTGGGCTGGTGGTTTAAAGTCTATTTTTAGTTACATCTGTAAGACGGAATACAGTGGATGCCAAGGCCATAGTATGTCTAACAACGGACTGGACAAAGCCTGATAAGTAAATATATAAACTACTAACTTAAAATGTTAATTAAAGTTACAGTTGAATCCATAAAAAACAAGATTCGTTTTCTTAATATTTCTAGCGCTATACCTACGTCACCTATATAAAAATACCTGAAACATTAATCCAATTGAGATTGTTCGGATAATACATGAACCTAATACTAATAAGCCACCTGTCATATTAATGATAAAGAGAAAGTTTCAGCTGCGCCCAATAACGGAATTCGTATCAGAGGTTCTATTAAAAAGCTTGAATTATTTTCTCGACAAACTTTATCTATGAACAATAAATATAATACTTTTAAATAAAGACCAGTTTTGTTGGCGATGCGCACTTTCTTTTGGGTGCTGGGTATTGATTTAGTTGCGTATTATAGGTACCTGTTTGCAATTATGTTGCTTTATTTATGTTAATAAAGACTGACAGACAGACGTACGGGCCAACTGATGGTAAGTAGTCACCGTCGCCTATGGACACGTGCAACACCAGAGGAAACACACGCGCGTTGCCGGTCTTGAACGACTCGTTGTACGATCTTAAAGCCCTCTATGTCATAGCTGGATGGAAATGCCTCCGATGGAAGCTCATTTCACAAGGTTGTCCGCAGTAGGTGCTATCGCGAAAAACGGACAGTACCTGATATACAACGATCAATGCGTTGTTGATGGAACTTCTGCCTTCAGCGAGTGGTGCAATAGAGTAATGAGGTAAGTGGTATTAGGTTGTGTAGTTAATTTGAACACTGACTATAGTACGATAAAATTAGACAGATAGATATTAATAAGTTCACTGTTCATTGAGTGATATGGAAGCTAAAATGTGATGAAAGTTGATTTAAAGTTATAAATAACTTTGTGCATTAAGTAGGTAGATTAAGTATACTGTATCAAACGCATACACTTTGTCTGAGTTGGTTAAACCTGCACTGATGAATAGTCGAAGCACAATATGGGTTAATCTTTGACCTGTATTGGCTAAATTTATTTGGCGGCTAAAGCCACTCAGCGTGCCAGCCATTGAAAAGTCAAACTAATTTGCCACTATCGATAAACTGCCCCAATTTGAAACTTATGTAAAATAACAATAAATTTTGGAAATTAAATTTTGATGGTTTTAGAGTCTCGTGTCGAAGGTTGCCTTGTCGTGGAACCAACGCTTCACCTATTTCTGTGATCTTGGTAGAGTCTTATGCCGAAGGCTTGCCTGCGGCCGCACCGCCGCTGCACATATTTCTGTCATGAAGGAGCAGTGTGAGAACTGCTATGTTTCGGTTCAAAGAGTGTAGTTATGCAAAAAACACTGGACAGGAGGTATTCCAACTTAGTCCTCTGGAGCAGCAACGTATCCACATACCTACTACACAGATAGGACTTCTGTCCTAGTTAAGGTTTGATGTGGATATCCATGGGCTGCCGTGACCACTTAACATCAGCAGTCTGCGTGCTCGTATGAATAAAGTTATTATACTCGTAAATGTTCGACTGAAGAAGGAAGAGGAGACTGCAGACGAAGAGCGAAGAACTTCTTCATCCAAGGTCGGCACGCCTTACAGATAAGCCTAGAGATGACGCGGCCGGTGTTTATGTGCGCCTTTTAAAAATCGAAGGGATGGAGAAAGTCATCACGTTCCATCGTGGGGATACATTAAAAAAAAATGTTCGTTCTAAAAACACATACTTAAGTTTTGTTCATAATACAAACCTTACAAAATTTTTAGTAGGTATGTATTAAGTAGGCAGTAACCCCTGTTTCATGTAAGTATTATTTTAATCTCGTAGAATTTACCAATAGATTTTTTAATAGTGACTTTTTCTATATCGTGCCTAAACAATGCTTAAAGTACAGGTAACACTTCACAGTTGTTTTGGTCATGTGATCAAGTTTTCTTTGTATAGATTATCATTCTGAAACTTTACAAAAACAGTCCTAGAATACATGAATATGGAAACTAAATGAATATCCAGAAATTTTAAAATTGATCCTGACGATCTTATGAGGTTCAAACTTAAATAATTTTATACGTTATCCTGAGAAAACAAAATAAATTTATCTGAAGTTTATAATCCGCAGTTACGGTTTCAAGAACAAAAAAAACAAAGAGAAACTTCATATGATTTATGTATAACAGTATAGGTATCAATGATATAACGTAATGAATTATTGCACTTACTTGTTGCACTCACTTCAGGCCCGAGGGATTCAAACGCTTTACCAAAACTCAGTTTTAGTAAACGGTCTGAGTCTGAAAAAAAAGTGTTGTTCTGTAAACAAGATAATATTCTCCCTGCATCGTATAAAAAATACAGGTTTACGTTTTTATATTCTGTTTAATTTTAATGCCTTCAACGCCATCTTCTTTTATAAAGGTGAAACGAAATGTCTTCTAAATAATTTTAATCCATGTCTGGTTCTACGAAACTGTATTGTAGGTAATGGTTCAAACAACGAACGTTAGATGGCGTTAATTTCTAATTTTCTATTTACCTTTTATGTTTACTAGATGGCGTGTTTTAAGTAAATCTTACTTATTTTGAGACGTACAAATATATTAGTTAATTAACGTTACATACTATATAAAATTATTGTAATGTCTACTTATCTTTTTTATTATTGTTTAAGTAATAACATTAGACGAATATTATCTATTCAAATAAAACAAGTAATGAGTAGTTAATATTTTAAATATTAATTAGGTACATGCCACATTTTAAAATATTTTTTTACTAGTGTAAAAATCTCTTAAAATTATGTTTCCTCTGTAACGTGCTTGTGTTAGCTACTGTTCTGAACTCCACCCAAATTACATTAGTACGGAATCCTGGAAAAGAGCCAGCATTCCTATTCATACCTTGTTGGCGCAGTTGCGAATTTAACTGGTCCGGACGCATTTTATTGCAAACCCTCCCAACTTTATGTACAAAAGGATAATAGAGAACTTTAACATACTTTTTTATTCTTGTTATGGGCCTCTAAAAACGGACCGAAAAAATTGAATTTTTGGTTGCAATTTTAACCGGGAAGTATTTCAACCTAAAATATGTATATTTCAACCAATGATATCCTAAACCTTTGCCTGAGGTCAAATTTAATGTCACTTATTAGAGTATGCCTACTACGAATCTTTATGGTCCTGACTTATAATCGACCTATAAACTCTACAATTTATAAGTTTGGTTTTTTAAGAATGAATTTGAAATTTTATATATAATGTCACAATACATAAATTACAATTTGTGAATTAAATAGTATTTAACATAATTGATTTTCTTTTTAATGTCCCGGAAGCTTAGTCACATAAGGTAGAGCCTTGTGTGTCTAAGGTTCGCCTGCGGCGGCACCAGCGCTACACCTATATCTGCTGTAACGCGCTTGTGTAAGCTCGATTATAGTTTGAAAGGGTTTGTTAGGGAAAATATCACCGCATTATGCAGTAACCACTTTATATCAGCTGGCCTGCATGCTCGTTCGCTACTCCTATAATATAAAAAAAAATACAACCCGTTTGGCACAGTGGTCAACATACCGATCTGCCATTTAGAGGGTCCTCGGTTTGATTCCCAGCGGAGTATTTGAATGATGAAGTTATATTTGCGTTTATGGCCTGGGTGGATGTGAACCTGTACACTCACAGACGTGTGTATCAGTGGCAGAGGGATTTCGACAACGAATCCTAGTGTGCCTATGAGTGAAGCCTTATTACCTAGAAAGGACTATCTAATGTCCATGTGAAATGCATAGGATCATTTAGATTTCTTTTATAGTAACTCATTGCATTATAACAATAATATAATGTCATGTTCCCAAATAATTGAGTATAAGAGGGCTATTAATATGCGTAAATCACTCTGATCAATATGCAGTATTAATTGCGTTTAATTCACAAACGTATTAACATAATTTGGTTAATTAGTGCAGATTAATTATTCATAGCATGATATACCTAATAACAGTATTTCGATATCCGGAGGGCAAGCAGGATACGTGCTTCGTATAAAAGTAACATTTATTTTTAATGAATTTGATCTTCTGACGAAGACTGTCGAAAATAAGATATCGTTAAAAAAGAAATTGTAGCTAACGCATGCCACCTGATATTAATTGGTCACTACAGCCCATATACATCCAAATTGAACATGGAGTAGGACCGCACTCATATCTGCGGTCGTATCTAAGGCAAACGTTGTTGCGATTAACAACCTGTTAGAATGCCTCTTGTCCAGTATCTTTTGTCTAACCACACCCTTCAACCTGAAACACAGCAGTTCTCACACTGGCAGAAACACATGCATTGGTGGTACCACCGCAGGCGAGTCTTCGACATAAGACTACCACCATCGCTTATTTTACTATTATTACGTACATACCATTTTATAAGCGCAATAAACATCAGATACTGTTTCTGTTCCTTGAAATTGGTGAGATTGGTTGCCGAAGAAACCTGTTTTGTCTGACGAAGCATTTTTATATCTGTTTCTAATGTTTTTCTTCTTAAAGGACCTTGATTTATATCGCTGTTGTATTAAGAAGTCTTAAAAGAAGATAGAAAACGGCTTTAAAAACCTGCAGCAGTTGAATCCGGAGGCGGTTGGAAGTGGAAGGTGGCAGCAAACCCCTGGCCTGGTAACGCAGAATTGGCAGTGAACTGCAGCAGCAGCGATGGCCCGGTTGACAACACCTCGTAACCTAGAAAATATTGAGATATGTACATTTTTTCAGTATTGTGAATACCAGAACGGAGACGAGTATCTACCGTTTTGTTGTTTTTTACATAAAATTATTTCAAACATTTTGGAGAACGTTATATTGAAACTGTAAAAAAACTGTAACAAACTGTAAACAGCTATGAGCGCTGTTATGTTTCCCTTCTCTCGTTCACGACACTGTATGCGACTTCAAATAGTGTTTCGATCTTGTTTGGAGTCGTACGTGATATCCATTGGCTGCAGTGACCACTTGACACCAGGTGATCCTGTATGTTCGTTTGCTACTCATTAAACACATAAAACAAAAAGAAAGGAACACACTAAGAAATAATAATATTAGGATCTCATGTATTTTAGTTATGATTTAAGATTTCCTGCTCAAGCGGTTTGCGTTCGTTATGTTACCTTTAATACCAAAATAAAATCATCTCATCACTGTCTAGAAAACAGTGCTTTAAAATGTATGAAAATGTATATACCTTTGCATATACATTGTGTATACAAAGTCAGTCTTACCGGGTAGAGTTTACGTTCTTATCTTTGTAAAGTGCGGGAACAGGGAACATTGTTTGAATACAAAATAGCTGTGGACACCTGGAAATTAGGTATTGAAGCCGAGCAATCACTGTAGTGAACCCCTGGAGCGTTAGGGCTGGCGTTCGTTTGGTTTTATGTCGTGACTTTAAAAAAAGGTCAACGCTGTGAAACTAAAAAGCATTCACTTAAAATAATTATTCTGACAGGAATTTCTCCAGCGTATGATAGTAGAGTCTTACGTCGAAGGCTCGCTTGGTGCGGCACCACCGCTGCGCCTACATCTGCCGTAAAGTAGCAGTGTAAGAACGGTTGCGTTTCGGTTTGAAGGGTGTAGTTAGGCAGAAGACACTGGAGAGGAGGCATTGCAACTTACTCCTCTGGTGGAGTAACGCTTCCACATACAACCTCAGGTAGGACTTCCGTTCTACTTGAGATTTGATGTAGATGTTCATGGGCTGCAGTGACTACTTAACATAAGGTGGTCTGGTCTGCATGGTTGTTTGCTATTCCATTTGAATAAAAAAATATTATACTCAAAAACGTACTTAGTTGCTGATTTCTTAACTTTACAATGGTATAACAACATTTATAGGCAGTGAAGTTTTGTTCGTCTATTATATGTTTTCAATTTTGTTCACAAAAAAATTTTGCTCTATTTATTTTAATAAGTATCGCTTCCAACAAGCAAAGCAAGCACGCATAACAAGTAGTAAAAAAATACAAGTCGTTTTATACGTAATTTTATACCACATGGAATTGGCGGTGATCCGATTCCACTCTAATCAAAGTTTTGAGTAAGTACCAACTTCCTTTAAATTAATGAATGGAAAAACAAACGACAATGACGACATTATGTTAATTGGTCATTTCAGCCCCAAGATATCCACATCCGACCGCAAATAAGTCGGAAGTCTTATCAGCATCTCCTGACGTCTAAATTCTCCTTAGGTATGCAGCATGCCTCCCGTTTAGTATATTCTGACTCACGGTTCAAACCGAAACATAACAGAGCTCACACTGCTGCTTTACGACAGAAATAGATGCAGCGGTAGTGGCAGACTAGACTAGACTTTATAATAAAATCAAAACTGAGTTCTATTTTGACGCGACGTTATTTATTCATACTGGGATCCGTGGACGTTGCTACTATGGCGGCGTCGACGCTACACGAGAGTGCATACTCGATTTGAATCTACCACTTGCATTCCTTCGTTTTGATGAAATTGGTATGTTTTATGGAAATGAAAGGATTCTTCGTGATGTTGATTAGACTCTATGTCGAAGGGTCGCCTGCAGCAGTACCATCAATACGATATTCTTTTGCCGTATAGCAGCAGTGTGAGAACTGCTGTGTTTCGGTTTGAAGGGTGTAGTTAGCCAGAAGACACTGGACAGGACACATTCCAACTTAGTCCTCAAGGGTAGCAACATTCAGCCTCAGTTAGGACCTAGTTGAGCGGCCTTATATGCTCGTTTGCTATTCTATAAAGATAAAAAAAAACAAATCGTCTCTATTGTAACGGTCTTTGATAGCAAACGAATATTTTGTGCTTCTCAAAAGCTGTGGCTGCATACAAAGGATTGTCCTTTCAACGGTTTTAATATCATCGTACCCTTTGCGTTGAGTTCGTGATAAAAAGGAAAATTATTATCTTCAAGAAAGTCTTCTTTTTTAAGGTCGAATTCTATTTCATTAAATATTTTGTTCTGGCTTTATATTTAAAGCCAGAACAAATTTCAAGTACTTTCTTAAATTGAACGGATGTAGTTATACATCCTATACATACTCTTCTTCCGTTATAAAACTTACAGAAAAGGTTAATGTCAAACCTTTTAACGTCACTAAATTAAACTCTGACTTGGTGTTAATAATTTGAAAACGGGTCTGTGGCTGTTGTTAGGTTTCACTCCTGCGGTAATCATTGTTATTAATTGCTGTTATTTATTTTGCAACCATCGCGATCACTTCCAAACAAACATCAACGTTCGTTATTCGTCCTTCTACGTCATAATAAAAACGAAATTCGATGGTGGTAGAGTCTTATGTCGACGGCTCACCTGCGGCGGCACCACCACTACCCCTATTTCTGCCGTAAAGCAGCAGTGTGAGAACTGCTGTGTCTCGGTTTGAAGGGTGTAGTTAGGCAGACAAAACTAGACGGGACGCATTCCAACGTAGTCC
>DWKW01001205.1:0-13282 GCA_018250115.1 Doberes anticus | reverse complement strand
CAAACGACCCACCGTGGTTGACGTGTCTCGAGCTACAGTAGCTCAGGTCGTAGAACACCAAATAAAAAAAAAAAAAAAAAAAGGGACGTATTTATGTAAAAAATTTATACACCGTCGAATTCCATACAGAGCAAGAATTCAAAGGACAAAATTTTGTATAAAACTAAGTGAGTAAGTACCTAATATGATGAAATCGTTATCAATATTAAATGAACATAAAAAAATGTTTATACGGTGTATATTTAGAAGAAACTGCAAACAGAGAATATTCTCGCAAGAAATCATAACAATTGAGCTACGAGTACATACGAGTATGTATGTCTGCCAATCCGCACTTGACCAGCGTGTTGGACTATGACCTCTCATCTCCGAGGCACCCGTGCCTAGCAGTGGCACAAAAATGGCTTGATAAAGCTATATCCTAGCACTACCTAATTTGAAGTCTCTATTCTGCTAACTGATCGACTACTTGATACACAGTTAAAAAGTTACTTTACTGTTTTTTTTTTTCAGTCATTTACATGCATAGTAAAATAATAACAAATGTTTTTATTAGGAATATCTAAATAAGATGGAAGTTATAAAAAGAGTAATTGTGCTATACGAGAAATAACCTAATTTTATGCAGACACCGCCCATGCGTAGAACTTTGAGTGGCATCGATATCTATGATCGAATAAGTGATTTAGGTTGCTACGCCGGTTATCATACGATGCGTAATATCAAGAAGACTGCAATCGCCATTAACGCAGTGCGTAATGCGCCCGAAGGCCATTGGTTTTAATGAACTGGGTCAAATTAAGATTAATTAAAATAATTTCAAAAACGTATTTCCGCTTCATTAAGCCCATAAAACGATTATCGCTGATTTCATTTCGTGTTCTAATTAACGGTCGTTCATATAGAAATTGTACGCTTCTTGTTCTTTTGTTCTATGAACATTAGTTAGTTGTTTAGTAATATAGTCCGAAAAGTAGTTAAACTTATTTAACTTGATTACGCTCCTAAAAACGTACAAAAAAATCTAACCTGTTTCGCCCAAAGAAATGATAAAATATACACATAATATGATGTACGAAATTTTCCACGCAAACCTGCTTTAAAATATTTGCATTATTTTACAAAGGAACAACTTAGTCAAACGGCATTATAAAAGTGAGTTAGAAACAGGAATGCGTTCGTAGCTAAACACACCGGGCTTGCCGTAATCGTATTTGCGGGTGCTAGACGTGAGAAACTATAGGAATATGTCAATACTTGAAGGGTCAGTGACCAGTGTGCAACAGGTAAGCCGTATGTAATATAGTAACGGGCATGGTCACTGAGCGATACGAGCGAAGCACTGAGTGGGTCGCGTGAAATATGAAATTGTCCCCCCAAGGACGGTTTTTACGACTCCAAAATGTTTCCACGGAATGTTTTCCTTGTATTTGTATTTCTTTAACCGTAAGTTGTGTGCATTGTTTTTTTTGTAAAGGTCATTTTGTGATGGTCCTACTGGCTTTTACGGCTTCGCTCGCTATTTTTGTGGGATTTCTGTATAGATTTATATTGTAATGAACAAAGTAGTGACAAATACTTATTTTTGATAGCCGCGAACTCATAGAGGAGGGATTCATGGGGATGAATAAGGCATGTTGGATTTCTGCCCACTAAAACCTCCTGAGCGACCACCTCGTAGAGAACATCCCAACGATTAGATCCCCACTTCGTTCGCCCATAACGCTACTGTCGCTGTTTCCTCTCTCTCTCTACTGTTTCCTCTTATACTCAGAGAAGCACGCTGATAAACACCAACCAGCTACTCTACTTGACAGGTCAATAAGCTATCGAACGGTGCCCAGCGTATCTTCATCATCATCGATCCATAATTGTCCCACTGCTGAGCACGGGTCACCGTCGTCACTCAGAGATGAGGAGGTATAAGCCATCCAACCCGCTGCCAGAGTTGGCAGATTTCACATGCCTTTGAAATAGATAACAATTATGCATGCAAGTTTCCTCACATTGTCTTTCTTCAACATTAAAGTAAGTAATAATATATTTATAATACGCACATAACTTCGTATACATAGAAGTGTGTTTGGATTTGAACCCCGACCTACCGGAGGTCGAGATTCTTTACCGCTAGGCTATTACTTAGATTTTTCATTTTTTCACCTAAACTTTTCTTATATCAGAGAGGATATTGGAGCTCAGCAGGGAGACAGTAAAGGATTGACAGTGATAATAATTATTGTGGCGTTTTTTTGGCACATTAACCCAATGTCGAGTTGCCTCAAGGGTTGTGCCTCTTCATTGCCGTTTTCCTGCGTTTAAAACGTCAGTTTTGTATACTAGAGTTGGTCTTGACTTTGATCACATATCAGTATCAATGACAAAAATGTACCTACTATGTACCTTAAATGCACTCACTACCAGTATACTGTAAATAAGGCAAAAGTGATACAATATTACTGTGGTAGTTTACAATTTCATCAGTTTGTATTATATCTGTGTGGTACTAGTATTTATCTTACATGTTGTTTTGTGATTACTTGAAGTAAGAGGAAATTCACTCTCAAGCTGCATCGGCTTCTAACGTTTCGAAGTATAAAAATTCAGAAGTACGAGTATGTACTTACGTAATGAAATACGAGTGATGTCAATTACGTTTTCTTGTTTACAAAGCGTTTGAATGGCTCGTGGCAGAAACTACATATCATATTATTACTAAGAGTTGCAGTACGTGGATAATTTGTAGTTAAGTGTTAATGTTCGATATCAGAAATTCAGGAGAAGAAAATACATTTGTTTTTGTCCATTTCCCCAAACGACATAAAGATGACAAGAAGTTAGAGGTGTTTCGTAAGTTATTTCGTATTCTGATGGCGGTAGAATCTTATGTCGAAGGCTCGCCTACGGCGACACCACCGTTGCACTTATTTCTGCCGTTAAGCAGCAGTGTCAGCATTGCTGTTTCGGTTTGGAGGGTGCGGTTTGAAGGGTGCGGTTAGACAGAATACATTGGGCAGACGGCATTCTAACTTAGTCATCAAGATCAACGCGTCCGCACATAACCTGATATAGGACTTCTGTCCATATTTGAAGTTGGATGTGGATGTCCATGGGCTGCAGTGACCACTTAACATCTCGTGGCCTGTTTGCTCGTTTGCTACACCTTTACAATAACAAAATATAAATTGCTCATCGCGAATTAAAAATCAAAATCTATCTCCAGGTTTGAATTAGCGAAAGCATTTTGAGTGTCCGCGAACATGTAATATGTGACCGTCAAATTACTCAATGTTTGCAGTTAGGCACGCAACTATTTAGCATTCACCTGTTTAAATAAAAAGTACTTTCACCGTTCTTTATTTTCCTCTGCAACTTGTGACTTGTGGTTTGCACAAAAATTATCGCAAGCGCATTTACGATCCGAGGGTTCGAAGTTAAAGATTTTTAAAAATAAAAAAGTAACGTGTAAAGTATTGTCCTTTTACACGTGAGTAATCTTTTCCAAAAATATGCAAAGGAATGTGATAAATGACGATCACAAGGTCTGCTGGCGCCAGTCTGTTATATACCTACATTTAAAGTGTCGTAAGACAGCTCCTCAAGGGATTTGGAACTTTATCTATGGGTCGATAGGCACAAATTATTGATGTCATTATTGTGTCCTCTACGTGCACTACAAAATGCATCGTCAGATCATTATGAAGTTCATATTACGTGTGACATAGGCATGCCTGACCTAATAAATGCTGACACTTGTGAATCGATATTATTAATACAGTAAGATTCCAGTATATAACAGTATGTAATTTTTAAGGGATAATGATGCAAGTCCGCACGGCGTTATGAAAGCATCGCACAGCAACTTCGTCTCATATTAAACATGAAACGAAATATTATGTAAAAGTTGTCTTGACAAAACCTGCCTAATAGAAGACATTGCTATCTATGGTTATAAAAGAATCACATTATTTCATAAATTCATAGATTTTCGAAGCCTTATGAACATCGAACAGTAAGTCGAATTTAACAATCTCTTTAATAAGAGCGTCAGTGAATACAAATGTTTGTTTAACGCCCATGATATCATCCGAAAAAGAAAGCTATTAATTAAATGTGAACAATAATCGTGAGATAATAAACATAGTTGTCATTAAAAAAGTTTAATCTCTTGACCCGTGTTACTGCGTGTTAGTTGTGAGGCAATAAAAGAAACGAGCCAATATTAAATTTAACGATTTAATATTGCATCACCAGCTACGTCTGATCTCTTTCGAGGGTTTTTGTTAGAAGAAACAATAATGGCCGAGAGGTCTCATTTCTTTTGTCGTGTAATAGATCGTTCGACGCCTTCGCCGCGTTGCACCGCCTACCGCCGAATATCGCGTAAAATATGTGACGCTTTTTAATTAAAATTCGATATGAACGGACTGATAAAGAAATTCAATATTTCATGTAGAGTTAGAAATAACTGGCCGTATAACGAGTGCGTTTGAAGTTGCCGATGCCGAAGGGAAAATGGTACTATTAAATTAATTTACATTGCTACTCCTCAGAACTTGGTGTACCCAGTAGAAAGTTACGAAGTGCTAAATTGATTTCAAGTAAATACATATAATTATTTTTTTTGGTATGCTTTAGGTAATCCGAAAAATGTAAAGAATGAATTACTCATGCTTTTTAAACTATTAAGGGATGAACAAACGAAAAATGTAAGCAATTCGAAGTTATTTTCGTTCGCAACATTAATCGAGTGCTTTTTTGCGGCAATTCATCGGATGAGGGTTTTCGGGACGCAAATTATACGAAATCAATCGACGTAGGCGGTGCGGCGCCTGCCCAAATTAAGTTGTTATAGTTTAAAAATATAATAATGAAATTCTCATACGGCCCTCTGTTTCGCAAAAAACCATACCACACGCACGCACCCCCATTATTGTCCTATAATCTAATAAGAATTAAGTGTCGTAATTTGAGCGCGCGGGAAAATAACAGGCTGGCGTAAAATCGATTCGGTTTTTGACTTCCACGAATACGTTTTGATTGTCTGTCAAAGTTAAAATTGCTATAGAATTATGTTTTTGAGTTTATATTGAGTGTTGTCGTAGAGTCATTGGGCGATGAAGGTAGTTAAACGTGGGTTATATGTAGATCGAAACAGCGAACGAAGCAAAAAATCTGTACATTCACTGCTTACGTAGTGTTTACTTTTGAAACCACTAACTAGCTCGTCTTCGTGTTTATTTAGTTAATTGCAGTGCTACTTATATAAGTGATTTGCTATTTAGAACCTCTATTATTCTTCGTAATCAACAAGTGTTTCTTAGGTTTTCTTTGTTAATTGGCTTAGGAGGAAAATGAATCCTTCATCCGTGTTTAATGAAAACGGTTTAGATATTTTTGCCTATTACAAAAGGTAGGATTTATACAATTCCACTTAGATTACGAATACCTACCACATACGCTGAGGATCAACCATAAGGTTTATTCGATTCGGTTTGTGTGTATGTACGATATCATACGATGGATGTTTTTATAGGAATCTAATGTTTTTGTAGCCCTAAGCCGCATGTCGAAAATACAGGTAATTCTAGTAAGAGCAAATCCTGAGAATTTGAAGCTAATTTTGTTTTATGTTTAAAATTGATAGAACTATTTTACCTGGACAAATTTGAAATTACTGAGTGGTAGAATCTTATGTCGCAGGCTTATGACTGCTATTTTAGGCTATGGCTGACGTCTGCTAAAGTTATTTCCACCAACATACCGTAATATTTCGGACAGTCTCCTGAGTTACTACTTAGTCCTCAGGAGTAGCAGTGATTCTAGCAGATGAGACTTCTGTCGTGTTTGATGTTATATATGGGTGTCCATGCAGTGACCACTTGATATCATGTGACCTGGATGCATGTTGCTACACAACTGATGTAAAATATTTACGTATGCGAAGGGCAGTAGGTTGATATCAGGGTAGGTAAATAGTTTAGTACCAACTGGCTAACTTTGAAGATTACTTCAATAAGTCTCAGACAGAGGTTTTAGATAGCTAAAGTTTTGGCAAAGACAAATGAACAGCGGTCCTTTTCTCTATAGCTGACGGCAAACACTAATTATTTGATGGCACATCTGTTTTACCTATGTTCATTTAGTTTATAATATAGTTAAACGGATATGTTAAAAAAATGTAAGATAATCAATTCTTTATCGTAGTTCATACGACAAATAGGTACGAAGTCCTATTTGAGGTCGTACGTTGTGGATTTGTTACTACTGAGTTCTAAGTTTAAATGCCTGGACAGGATCCAGCGTATTCTGTCTTACCACGTCTTTCAAACCGAAACACAGCATGCTTAGATTGATGCTATACGGCAGAAATAGGTACATCGGTTTTACCACCGCAGGCGAGCCTTCGACATAAGACCATCCAAATGAAATGAAATTTTCATACAGACACCGCTTTTGTATACTGAGATAAAGGCAAACAAATCTTGTTTCCCTTCACAATTTAAATGATTACATTAATTTTGTTATCGCTCTACGAAATAGACAGCTTATCAACAATATTATTGCGTTTATTGTAACAACACAAGTTCGCCACAATTACTTGTTGGGTGGTCCGCACTCAGGGTATTTTCAATGTAATGTCGCGAATGAAAAATATGACGCAAGATGTTTAGTAAACATCGTACACTGTAGTATAAAACAGAAGAATCCGGTTGTATTTAAAATAAATATTTATACAGGTTCATTCGCAACGACCTAGCAACCAATGGAATTTTTTGCCAATAATGGATTCTTAAATTTATTCAAAAATAGTTCACTTTACGACTTTTAAACACGAGTATATCAACTTCGATTTTTTGCACGGTCAAAAACTATAATATGTTTATTGGCGTAGTGTTTATTGTTTCTGAATGTTTGAATAGTCAATAAAGGTTTGAACACAATTTGTATGTGAATTTTCAAATAAAAATTGTCATGAACTGTAAAGAGGCGTAAAAATTTTATACCGTACGGAATTTTTCAAACTAATCGCCCAGAAAAAAAACAAACAGTCGGGATATTTCTTTGAACTAAGCCATATAAACATACACTCAGCATTTGTCGCAAAATCTGTCGTAAGTCCTACCGAAACATAATCCCTAAATAACAAACAAAATGTACGTGTGACAATATAATTGGAGAAGTTTCTCGAAGTTCTCCTCATTGAAATCGTAAGTACATTATTTCTTCTGACATGCATCCTTCTTATTAAATTACACCATATTTCCAATCATTATACTTCAAATCTTATTTACTTTCAATATTAGTAGGTAGAGACAGACCTTTAACGGATTATCTATTCGATACCAAAACGGATGTTAAGAAGATCACGTCCGTATGATTAGATTCCTTCTATGCTTACGAGATAGGAAGCTATTAGGGTTTCGCTTTCGATAAACAATACTAAAATTGGTAAGGTTGATTTTATTATATGTATAAAACAAGGGATCCTCATTATACTAATTATTTTCATGTAAAAATCTAAAAACGTTATATAAAATTGCAGATCTACCAAAAAGTAAATAAACAATGAAATAACAGTTACATTTTAAGTAAAGGTTCAAAGTATTAAGATTTTTAAATCACAATTAGCTTGTGCTTGCTATTTGGCTACTAAAGGGGAAAAAAAGAAAGAAAATATCTCGTGGGAATCCTTTGTTTTCTGTTTCTCCATACAAACATTGCTATACCCTTTAAACCCTTAGAATATGAATTTTCAAAAATAATGGAACACGTGTTTCACACATTGATACACAAACTGTTCATACAAACTTTATTACAACTTTTCATCCCTTTAGGGGTGGAATTGCATAAAAGGTTGAATATTTCCTCCACATTTGAAATTCATAGATCCGCCAGTTTAGGTTGTGCGTTGTCTGTCTGTCAGTGTCACGATACCTTTTTTATAAGTATCTATAGATTAGTCTACTGAAGAAAAAGTAAATATTATAGATAATTATGTTACATTCAACAAATTTATCTTTGTGATGTCCGCGCTCAGTTATCAAAATAATATACGTTTGACCCGATTTCGATAGTTGTGACTTGTGTCAATTTCTTAATCATATCGGATAACATATATACCCTTAATATAATCTTTAGGGCTTAAATTATAAGATTGATTTTTGTGTACAAAGTTAGTATAAAAAAATAAAAGATTGTTTTTGATTTGACACACTTGTGGTAGGCACATCATAGTTACCTACTCTCCTTATGTCTACACTTCTGAGATTGGTAACTTACTTAATAAATGATATAAAAATATCTGATGAGATGATGACCTCAAATTTAGTTGACAGTTTTTTTGATAAACTTATCAATAAAACCTCCTTTGAAAGTAAGTGTACCTATTATGTGACGGCAGATTTTTCAGTTGTTTTACTTTTTGATAAATCTATATCGGATTAAGAATAATACCGAATACCGAAGAATATCAAAAAATTAACTTCTTCTTTCAACTTCTAAGCGTAAGTTGAAACATGTATTTATATTACCTAATAAGAAAGTACAATTCTAAGACACATGGAAAATTACATGTTACATGAAAAACAATAATTAAAGAATTCATAGTAAGTGCAGAAAATATAAAAAGATATTTTCTGCATAAATTCGTTTAAACCATCTTCGTAGAACATATGAAGGTAAGGTTGTCATTGTATAGATCCAGACTTTCAGTAGCGAAGCTACTCCACCTATATTAAAAAATATTTGCTCCGTGCGTTCTATGGCCTCCGCCCGTAGTAAACTTACTAATTAACTACTAATCTAAGCAAATAGCTGTAAAATCCATATTCACAACCACTTCTGAAGGCTAATAGTGCAAGAAATCGTGTTCAACAAATTAACTGCAAGTCTTCTCGAGAACTAGAAATTCCACAGCGAAAGGAACAGCGAACAGAGGAAAAGTATTTGACATTTCGATTCGAATGAAATGACTCAACTAAGGTAAAATTTTCTAATATTTCCAAAGAAATCACGTTGGTCTTTTCCAATAATGTGGAATATATTTGCATAAAGCGATATGCTCAGATAGTGGAAGCGAATCATGGCCAGTATTAGTGTCAATGCCACATTGTTTGTGGTCACGTATCTAGTCTCGCTAGACGGCAATCCGATATTAGTGAGCTAATGTAGTTATTGATGCGGACTAGAGGTGTGATACCTTGTGGATGTATTTGGAACAAGCAGAGACAAGGCTTTCATGGATTTAATAAAAACCTTATTTAGACTAATTTCAGCAGTATAATAAATATCATTAACCAGAAGGGGACGATGGGAGAGTCTCATTTAAAAGGCTCGTCCGCGGCGGCATCACCGCTGTACCTATTTCTGTCTTGAAGCAGCAGTGCACCCACTACTATATTTTGGCTTCAACGGAGAGGCAGTTATACTTTGATTCAGTTAGGTAAACTACAGTGTCCAATATGGTCCTCAGAAGCTAGAGCTATGAAAGCTAGCAACGACTTTGGTCCAATTTGAGGTTGGATGTGAATGTCTATGGGCTGCAGTAACTACTTAACATCAGGTGACCTGCATGCTCGCAGTAGCAAACGAGCTCGTTGTTGCTCGAGAACGAGAAAATAATAAGAAGTTTCTTGAATATAAAATTACAATACGAAACGACTTTGTTATTATTAATGTGGAAAGAGAGCCACATCACAATGTATGTACATAAAGAAAAATAAGTAATGCCAATTAGTAAAAGGTTGTAGTAAAAAATTTGTGCAAACTTTAAGTGGAAATTTGAATTTAAAGTTATCTTGTGTTACAAATGTATCGTGACCATTCATTACCGAATGTCAACAATTGAAAATTATAATCACTGACTTTGCTAGTACGAGTGTAAAAATCGCTTCCTAAACAAAACCTTTATAATATTACTGTGAAGAAGATTTCTTCAAACAAATAGCCAGCATTTAACCGCAAAATCAACAGATAATAAACGTCGACTCTACTACATAATTTCTAGCCATACATGTAGGGTTTCCAACACTGCAAACGAAAATTCCAGTAGCGGGTCATTAAATGTTTAATTCGGCAAAAAATCACGGGTTTTATGACATTATCATATCGGGAGAATAATAGCATTTATATACGTTTTTGCCAAAATTAAGTTTTTTTTAAATTGAGTCAGTCAGTCTAAATTCATAAAAACACATTTTTATGATATGGATAGAACTTTAAAAATATTAACGGAATAGCAAACGAACATGCAGGCTACCTTATGTTAAGTGGTCACTGCATTCCATGGACATCCATATCAAAACTCCAATAAGACGGTAGTCCAAGTACGTAATTTGAGGTCGTACTTGGATGCGTTGCGACTCGTGAGGACTAAGTTGGAATGCCTACTTTCCCGTGTCTTCTGTTTAGACAGAAGACACTGGAAAGGATGTGGTTAGCTACATCCTTCAAACTGAAATACAGCAGTTCTCGCAAGCTTTACGGCCGAAATAGGTGTAGTGGTAGTGTCGCGGCAAGTCTTCGAAAGAAGATTGTACCACCATGAAGTACTCGTGAAATGCTCATTTTTGCGATTTGCGCGTTTGTTAGATAAAAGTGCAAGTTATATATGATTACGATTGAATTCGATTATGGCATCAAAATCCTGGAATTCCGAAGGACTGACAGCCCTACGCACAGGACTGTAATGCCGCTTGTGTCGGAATCACCAACAACTTGTTTCACGTTAACCAATATATGAGTAATAATTTGCCGTTACTATCCGTTTTATCTGCAAGCAACTTTATAAGAAAACTACCGCGCTACTACGATCTGAATATTTCTAAAGGCCATAAACATTTGTCTGTCTTACTAATACATCTCTAACAAATGCAATTTATGGGTACTTTTGCCATAAAGTAGGCATATTTAATAATATCGTGCAGCTGTCTCATTGGTCAAACTCGATTGCTGTGACTCGAAACTACAGACACTTATTGTTATAGGTTGTTAGTTATTAAAAGAAAATTTGCGGCACAGTCATTAAATCAAAGGTACTTCGGTGAGATGTTTTTTGTTCAATTTGTTTACATTTAATCCTTTTAATAATTCTAAAATTATACTTACTATTATACATACTAATACGTATAATAGTAAGTATAATTTTCATGATTACCTATGTCACAATATCTTTGGAAGGTAGTAAAGTATTATACGATCTATTAGTCTTCCGCCTGCGACGTTTTCGACGCATTGAATATATGGATGGACCATTTTTATTGACCTTCCAAATATATGGCCGTGCATACTACAGAGAGGTCAAATTCTCTAAAGCGTAAGTCGTTTTTTCTAATATGCCGATCTTGTTCAATCTTATCACAGTATTTAAGTTTAACCATATTGGCTTGGTTAAGGCTAACCATACAACTGGGAGAGGCCCATTTAAATCTATGGAGCAGTTTTTGCGTGATTGGTAAATAACATACAATAGAAGTTCGACTTTTTTTTTCGTGTTCAATAACCCCTTGATAACGGTTAAATTAAAAAAATGTTTTGTTTGTACAACCAAGACCGCTTTATAATTTTGGTTATTAGATATGTGATAGCCTAGTGGTTGAGAATCTCGACCTCCCGCTCCGGTGGGTCGGGGTTCAAATCCCTGCAGACACCTCTATTTTCCAAAATGTAATCTATTCCCGATTTTTCGAATTATGTGCGTATTAGATATTAATTAGACCTTCCTTAACGGTGAAGGAAAACAACGCAAAAAACCTGCATGAGAGCCTGAGAACCATCCATATTCATTAATTAAATTGTCCATATTCTTCTTACGCATATGAAGTCTGCCGGTCCGCACCTGGCCAGTGTGATGGAATATGGCCTTAACCCTCTCGTCTTTGAGAGGAGATCCCATGCTCAGTAGCGAGACAGTAGTGAGTTGACGATGACTATGATGACAGTTAGATATATGTATATCTGCCTTCTGTGTTTTAACACTTCACATATATTTAATGCTGCAAATAGTAATGCGCATTAGAAATTCAATATTAATTATTAGCAAGTGCTTTAACGCCTGAGAGTTCTCCGCGATGTTCTCAATGTCCGCCGATCGTCACGTGGTGCACTACCGCTCTCTCATCACTAAGATGTGTCCTGCGTTCAACAGAGATTTTGATGGTGGTAGAGTCTTATGCCGAAGGCTCGTCTGCGGCGGCACCACCGCCGCACCTATGTCTGCCGTAAAGCAGCAATGTGAGAAATGCTGTGTTTCGGTTTGATGGATGTACTCGTAGTTAGGCAGAAGACACTGGACAGGAGGCATTTCAACTTAATCCTCAGGAGTAGCAACGCATCCAAATACAACCTCAGATAAGACTTCCGATCTAATTGGGGTTGCATGTGGATACCTATGGGCTGCAGTGACCACTTAATATCAAGTGGCCGAGCATGCAGGCCATTCTATTCATAATAAAAAAAGAAAAAAAAGGGGAAAGATAATGGGTTGATGATGATGATAAATGTAAAGAATCGCTTAATTAATCGATTAATTAATTTCTGCAATCAAATCAATCCAGTAATGGCATAAAATTGTGAATAATTAAAAGTGAGCAGCCTGGTGATTCCAGATTATTATAAAGTATGAATTTACATATGTACATATACATATGTATATACCAGATGTCGCGATGGTTCTCTAATCGCTATTTCATCGACCCTCGTCAACCCATAAATTTCTTATTGTATTAATATCGCTTTTGACTATTATAACTAGATATGTTTGCGAGAAAGGGTGCTTAAGTCGCTAGCTGATCTAAGCGCAAACACATTAAGATCTTAGTAGGTCACGGGGTCATTCTGACCTATTTGTGGAGTATAGAATACGAATGACCGGCTTTTAAAGATGTCACTATTCGTGAATAGATCTTAAAATATTTAAGTTTCCTTTATTTTCCCTTCACTTAAAAAACAGTATTAATCGTATCGTAATAAACACCTACTTCGATCGCCGAGCATTATTTTTAATAGCACATCTACAAGTAATGTAATAATATGGACTGTACGGGTCACCAACCCAGTACATTTTCTTGCGTCTTGTATAACTCACGTTGTTTAAACAATTTTTTTTTAAATTTATTTAAAATGTCTAGTATTATTCGTCCATAATACATTTTTAGTATGTAAGTTTTGTTGACTTTTATATATTCAAGTGCTGTGTAACAGTGAAGTGATGTTAAGTGGTCACTGCAGCCCATGGACATCCACATAAAACCTCAACTAGGACGAAACTCCTATCTGAGGTTGT
>DWKW01001204.1:0-13283 GCA_018250115.1 Doberes anticus | reverse complement strand
TGCATCCGGTTTGAAATCACAACGATTCTAAAGAAGTTTCACTTCAAAAAACGAAAAAAAAAATGAAAGCGTTTCTTTAAGCGTTATTGTTACGCGTTTTATTAAGGTTTTAATCATCATCCCGTGGTTGTCCCACTTCTGAACTGAACACAAATCTCCTCTCAGATACGAAATAGTATAGGCCAGTACATCCTACACGCTGGCCAACTAGAGCTCCCGCTCCCGTGATCGAGATTCTTAACCACTAGTTTATCACTCAATAGGCATAATAGCTCTGCTATATAACCTAGTTTTGAGTTTTCGTTATAAGTAAGTCGCGGCAGCTGGCCGCATTTTCTTACTTACTTCGTGCGTTGATTATTCTTGTGAATCACTTCCGTAATATTTTCATAACGCATATCTCCTCGACATAAAAGATGAATGTTATGCGAGGGGCGTAAAAACCTACCGCCATTACGCTACACTGATTACGTGTCCGTTTCCTCTCTTTAAAAAGATGTTAGCTCTACGCTTCGATACTTGCTCAACAACTTAGCAATGCTCCTTTAGTGACTGTTCATTGAAAATTTTATTGATAGGTAACGATTTTCAAACTAACCCATCTGTTTGAACTTTAGACGCCTTGTCTCTTAGCAAACTGTTTGTTTGTTCCAGAGTTGAAGCAGAAAACTACTACTCAAAATGCTTAGCAAAACTAAGCTCAAAATTAGGAAAAGCCTGCAAAGAGAGCGTTGGCTCTTGCGCAGAAGCATGGAAACACGTCGCTCTGGAAATGGAGAAACGATCAGAAATCCATAGGTATTTGAACAAAATAAATAACTGCTTTATAACAAATAAGCACACAATTATTTATTTAAGTACTTACTGTAATAGTATAGACAAAAATGAAAAGTATAATTTTTTTGTTCAGGAATTACTCCAACGCTTTATCAGAAGAACTAGTAAAACCAATGAAGCATGTCATCGACAATCAATTGCGACTAAGAAAGAAGGTAAAAACCACATAGTAGAATAATATTTTAATGCACATATCACCTAAACTGTTACAACTCCGATAATCGAACGTCATTTTCAGATCGAGGGAAACGTAGATAAAACAACCCGGACGCTCACTGAATGGAGGACGGCCGAAGCGAAGTCAAAAAGACAATCGCACGTGGCGGCCAGAGAAAATGAAAAACTGCAGGATGCTTCGCTGGAAATTAGGTCTGCACCTTGCGATTTTTCGATAGAAATAGATGGCATAATCACAAATACAACTCATAATAGTCATCTGTTTCAATCGAGCGTTTTGAGAAGGATCCTTCACAGTTTTTGCTTGCCGTGCGATTTATGCTAGCCGTGCGACGTTCTCGCTTCTGCATTGCATTCATCGTCACTTGGGAGGACTTGTCATTAGCTCCCAGTTGTTTGTTTACAGTCGCATATCACGCAGCTCGAGCGTGGGACACATTCCCCATTCAATCCTCAGCGCGGCCCGGGTGGAGAGAATCACTAACTCTGCGAGCGAGCGAGACGCTGCCAAACTTCAAGTGAAGAAGAGGAAGACTGAGGACGCTGTTAAAAAGACTGAAGTCGAATATTATAATGTTTGTGTTCAAGCAGAAAGAGCTAGGTAAGATAACTATCTCATACCGTGGTACTGAATATACGACATCAAACTTCACTAAATATCCCATGACATTACGTAACAAGAAAAAGATATATAACTTTAAATATTATTGAAAAGCGATCGTTACTTCGGGTTTGATTAGGGCAGTTTTTATGGTTAAAGTTCGCGTATTGAATAAACGGAATTAAGGTCACTGTGATATGACTTACACCGTTCTTCCAAGGTGTATGCGATGGACGAATACCAAAAGCATGAATTTTGATTTCCATTTTTATTTTATTTTTGTATTCATATATTTACAAATAATTATGTCTGTCCAGATTGGAATGGGAGTCGAGCGTTGTGAAAGGAGCAGGAATGATGGAGTCTATTGAGGAGATGAGGCTCGGACAACTAAAAACTTCTGCGGACTGCTACTTGAAGCTCACTGCTGCCGTACCCCCACAATTAGCCGAGGTATTTATATACTGCTTATTTCGTATTTTCACCGCATGTCTAAAATCTTCTTTTATTCAATTTTTATCTAATATAACTCTCTAGCAACCTTCAGGAATAGACATTAATCCCAACCAAGTCTTATGTTCTAAAAGATTGATAACCAGGCTTACTGTGGCCTACCTGATGTACCTGAATGGTTATCGTCGCCATAAGTAGTTAAGAGTTGGAAGTTTGACAAAGACCCTTCGTCAATTTTTATGATAAGTAAATAAAGAAAATTTTACTTATTAAAGTAACTATTATTAAAATAGCATATTAATAAAAGCTATTTTTGAACAGTAAATCAATTTTGATTGAAAACTAATATATTATTCGGTGAACACATTAAGTAAGTCTTAATAGTTCCCCTTAGATAAATAGTTCAAACGGGCGAATTGGCCGTAACTGAAATTTAATGGTTAGCCATAATAATAATAATAATCCAAACGCACATGTTACCATAAAAAATTAATGAGATCAAACCTAAAATACGAGTCTCGTCTGACTGTTGGGGAATCAGTAAATATTTGAAACACAATATATAGAGATCATTTAAATAGTTTAATATTGGTTGTTTTTCTTTGTTCCTAGGCGACAAACGTACTAGTAGGTCCAATAAACAATGCAAACGCAAACGTGGACATGCGAGCGGTCCGCGGAGTGAGGTCCGCGCCAGCGGGTGCCAGCGAGCAGCTGCTCCCTGACTTTTACTGCGAACATACCACGCTGGCAATGAATCGGGAACGCCGTAAACAAGTACGTTGCTATATGGAAATCTTAAAGGTCTGATCGAAGGGCGAGCTTTACCGCGGTTTCCGTGATTCGTCTATGAAGATCACTCGTCGGTCATCGCAAGACCGCGATATTGTGTCGTGAGCTAGCCAGGCTCGCGATTCGTCGTCACTGTTTGACATTCTGAGCGGTGCACTATACAAAACCGTGTTCCTGCAGTTTTTTCGGTAAAGTTTACGACATGCGAGTAAAATCGTTGTTATCTTTACTTACTACGAGATTGCCTTTTTAAACAGTGAAGCAATATTGTTAGTACTGTTGTGTTGTATGTTGTGAAGTTACATAGATTATGCTACGCGGATTTCTCCGAAATCTAGGGATCTTAGCTTTGTCGCTAATTAGTCAATATATTTGATCTGTTATATTGCTGTTTAAGCACAGATTATCTCATATAGGTAAATCCCAGTTTGTTTTTAGGTTTGGCTATATAATATGTACTCAGTTAAGTCAATTTCTTCATCAGCCTTTACAGACAATAAAGCCCAGCAATATCAATTGGTATGGTATGGTATCAATTACCAGTAGTTATTCAGCGTCATAAAACTGCTTCAGAGATCAAATTTTGTTAATAAAAACTTGTCCAACATCGTTTGAATAAACAAAACAAAAGCGTCAAACAGGGTGACCAAACAACTAACAACTTAATAAAAAATCGTTTTATTATTTTAGGCGTTACTTAAAATACTCCAATTAGTGAAACAAGATATCGAGCGGGAAAGGAAATCCAAGCAGGGATTGGAAAAGCTCTCGATGGCCATCAAACAGACACCAACTTTCGGAAGTGATGACTCACAGCAGAATGTAGCTGATAAATTGTACCACGTAAGAATAATAAGTCTTCTTATCTACTTAGATACAACATTTACTTATCATCAATTCGATTATTGTCTCATTGCTGGTCATGGGTTTCCAAAATGAGAAGCCTGTATGGTCGATAAGGATATGGATAAGTGCCAGTTAGTCGGTGATGTCGTAAAGGTTTTGTAGAAATTTTGTTTGTCGTGTAGATTTCCTTACGATGATCTCCTATTATTTTAATGGGTAATGATAATTATTTTCTAATACATTGTCTAGGTACATGATTTCCACGACGGATATTCCTCGTATGGTACACCTACTGTTACTTAAATAAAGAATCATGAAAAACAATAATGTTTAATGTAATGTTTCAGATGAGATCGATGCTAACATACTTGGAGGCTGTTCGATATAAAATAACGAGTAGTTTAAGTGAACTCGACAGCAGACCGCAGGTGCAGCATCCCCTAGCTACTCACATACAGATCATCAGGGACAAACAAGGCTTGCAACAAAGTATCTTAAAAGTAAGTTGTAATTTTAATATTGAAAATATAGGAAACAAAAAAACAAGTTACCTGTACGTCATACATCTAATTAAATCAAATCGTCATGACTTGCTCGTATCGCACAGTCTTAGGGGGACAAATTACATTACCTCCAAAAACTTTTACTTTAGGTAGGCTTGTTTCGCTTGACTCTATCCAAAAAAACACCTTTAAAATAAATCTAGCCTTTAGCGTAGCATACGCAGCGAAGGTAAAACTTGTTAGCTATTTGATATTCGATATAAGAAAGTGCAACTTCGTTCTTTAGCACCTTGTTATTAGTTTTACGAAACATAAAACTTACATTTGGTTTCAGGTTCCCCCATGGCTCCAAGCAGACTATCAGAACGAGGTGAACAAAAACCTGCTACCAAATTATACGGCTTTAACGAAGAGCGTTAACGGCGGGGAGGAACGAGAGAGACGAGATTCCATAATGAGCAGGGCATCGAGCAAGCTCAGAATAGAGCATTTATCGTTCAGGAAACATTCTGACACCAAGAGTGCGCCAGTAACTCCGGTGTGTTCGGAGTTGCCCACGCCCACTATAAAGCCTGATACTCCGGAGGCCCCGCCGCCACCAGAGAGTCCTTTAGACTGGAGCGAGCGTGGAGCAGGCGATGGACTCTCCAATCAGCAGGATAGTGATTTTGGTAAGACTAAGTGAATAACTTACAATGTTAACTTATATTAAAAACTAGAATTAAAGCCATAATCATTGTACAGTTTTATCCATGAAACAAAATCTCGGCCGCGTGTGTCATACAGTAGGTAAGTATAAGTATAAGTAGGTGGCCCCGATGTGAATAAAAAAATATTTGTTTTCGCAGTAGTTCCAATTTTTACCATTGTCCTTGAAAATAGTACGAATAAAATTTACCAAAAAAATATACCTACTACAAATCAGTGAAATTGCTGCGAAAAACTCGTCCGCACTTTTCTTTGAAAACAAAAACCATACATCGACCTTAAATTTGAAAATTGAGTAGATTCTAACGTTAATCACTAAGTTGAGTGATTGATTAGTATATCTTTGTAGGTACGTATTTTTTTTCATATACCTATTTGTGTACGTTCGTTTCTAGATGAGTTTTCATCCCAAAGCGACAGCTCTACGGATCTAACTGACATAGGCAAGAACAGTACAACTGATGAGCAAGCCCAAAAAATTATAGGAAAATGTCGTGCCTTGTACACTTACGAGGCGAGGCTAAACGATGAACTCACTCTATCTCCAGGTAAACATCTAACTCAAAATTATCTCCTAATGTGTACCTACATTTGTTTTGTTGTTCCTTGAAACAATGTTGTGACTAGATCATGCCTGCGGCTCTGCTTGCCCATTTTAGAGTTCCTAACATAATTTTGTAACCTTATCAGCTGCACAAACATTACATTTAAAATCTTCTCGAAATATTAACTATTCAAAATTTTCGAATTATGTGCATAATATCTAATTAATTATAATTACTCGCTTTAACGGTGAAGGAAAACATCGCGAGGAAACCTGCATGTCTGAGAGTTCTCTATATCGTTCTCAAAGTATTTACAGACCGCCAACTCGCACTTAGCCCGCCATAGTCCACCAGGCCTAAACTCTCATCTCTGAGAGAAGACCCGTGCCCAGTAGTGGGACAATAATGTTTTGATGATATAATCGGAATTTATTAAATACAGTGCCATATTTTAATTTAGAAAAGCAAATTCGTACTTAATAGTTGCTTGGATAATTGTTCAAAATGACCCATAGGTAGGTTCGACTAAAAAATTGCACGTACCGAAAGAGTACATAATTACTCTTCAGTAGAACCTATTAGATATCTTTTATGACGGCATCAGGAAAAGCCTTGCGTTCCGATTCAGTTTACAGAGATTGTCTCATCGGTTACTAAACACTGTTACGCGAACGCTTTGTTGTGCTGAAATGCAATGCGAATTTTTTACTGCTTCACAAAAACACTAGCTAATATTATTTCCCTCCGAACGATTACTTATTTTTGTAGCGTAATTTTTCTACAGGCTTGCATCCTAAAGTTTCATTATTTTTCGGTTGTGACACAAATACAATAAGTAAATAAATGCACTAAAATGTACTTCAAACATTTTACAATCATTGCAACAACGTAACTATATTCATTCTTAATGCAAAGTTAATCGATCTGTTACGTTTGTATGCCTAAATTCTAGTTTAATTTAACTTAAATATTGTAATTGACAACTACATGATTATAATTCTTAACCAACTTATGTTTTCTTTCAACTGTAACATAATGGGCTAATAAGTAGAGATTTATATTTTTCAATGTCTAGCAAGCAGTCCCAAGACGTTTCTGTTAATCCTCTACTTATTTAATCTAGTAGCGGACGATTAGTGAACTTACACCGCCTTCGCTATAACACCCCAGAAAGTGTAATGCCGTTACTGATAATTTTCTTATCTTATAGATCGACATCAGTAACGTATCGATAAACATTACTTTTTATTTAAAAAGAGTTCCAAGCGAGAAGACTGAAATATGATTAATGTTCGATTTGAGATTGTACATGGACATGTTGCTACGCCTGAGGACTAAATTGAAACGCCCTCTGTCATACCGTCATTACTTACATGATTGGACTTGAAGGTTGAAACGTGGTAGGATATAAAGTAATTTACGGTTTGTTTGTATCGACAGGTGATATAATAAATATCTATGAGAAGCAAGACGACGTATGGTGGACTGGAGACCTGAATGGATGTTTCGGCATATTCCCATCGTCGTACGTGGAAGAAATAACATCCTGCATATGATACTGGTCGTTTAGTAGACAATGCCATTTCTCGAGCTTTTTTTTAGCAAGGAGAGATTCGAAATGATTTTCCACGGTTTATTTCTTGATAACTTTCTTGTAAATTATACGTTCTAGTATCCCATTTATGGTACTGTGTACATAATGTCTAAGACTTCTAATTAGATAGGTATACCTAACGGATGAATGTCTAGAACTCAAGACCGTAGATTACGTGGAAGGTGATAAATATATCGGAATATAGGCATATCATTCTTTATACATTTTTGTCTTCTTTTATACAAAAGAGGCGGCGAAATGATTTATTCTGAGGGAAATTAGTAGTCATGTTGATTTCACTTTCGGCATATCGATCGTGTGATTTTAAAAAAGAAGTATTTTATCATTATAGCCGACTACCCAAATCTGCAGTGTTGTCGAATAATTTAGAATCAATGCGTTAATTAAAATTAACTTGTTATTTTATTTTGAATAATAAAGAAAATAAAATTTGCTTATCATAAATGATTAATTCCATGCACGTGCACAATATTTATGTTAAAAATGTATCTATCTGTTATTTATGGACATATTATAAGTTGGATTAATTGTAAGCGAAAGCACTGTGGATAATGCAGTAGTTACAGATGTTAGTAATAAAGATGTAAATTATGGATAAAAATAAACCAAAGTATTGTATGTAATAAAGGAAAGTAATTATTATAAACCACTTGCTTTTACTTAAACCCATACGAGAATTTCAAGTTAAGGCTTTCAATAAAGATACCCTTGATTGGGAAACTGGAAAAAGTGGTCAATTTGCTAGGCAAAGTGGAGGGCTCGTAATGATAGTCGACTATTACCTAATATTAATAAAATTGTACATCTCAAACACTGAAAACCAAAGTTATTAGGTGAGGGGGACCTACCTATTATAGGTAGGTACTGTTTTTAAAGAATCTTTGTGAAACTATTATTTGAAGCAAAATCCTTGTCTCCGGAACTAAGCATTAGTAGGTATTCTCAATTCTCGTCCAGTGGAAAGTGAGTGAAACATACAAGACAAACGCACAAACATACAAGATTTTATTGTTAGTGTCAGATACATATGTTGATCGTAATAAATTTTAAAATAAACCAAAACGGAAGTAAATTAAGGCAGAAATGAAAGGCAACTATTCTTGAGATGACAACAAATTCTTTATTAAAATAACGTTCATAGATTACAGTGTTGGCAAGAAGGGACCGCAGTCCAAAACATCGAGTAGGTAATAAACCGTGTTACACTTACGTTCTATAATCTCTAAACGTACGACGAGATATGGCACCAGTGACATTTGATTTTTTTATTTCTTATTTTAAGTCTAATATCTTTTACGTCTTTTTGAATTTCTTTCGATCAACTAACGTAGATAGTATGTAATTAAAAAAATCTAACCTCAAAACGCAAGTCATCTGTTTGAAACGTCATGAAAAATTTTTTTTTATTAGTCACTACTTGTAGCATGGCTGGAGTCCTAAACATTACAGAATATTGCGAATACAAAGCTTGCTTATTCGTTCGAAGCCGACTAAAGACCATTATGAATGTTAAGAGGACAGTTTCTATTGAAAATAAAAAACATTATTTGTATAAAATACGTTAATCATTTAGAGCTTAGCACATTAAGCGTCACTGGTCCTAATCATAATACTTGCCCGCATACCCGTAACACAATCTAGTCACATGTTGAAATATCAATCAAAAATACAAGAAGCATGTCTTACTTATAGCAGCTACATTTATTTTTGTAACGACACATCGTCACATACATTGCACAAAAGTGATACCTTGACAATACTGTACCCACAATACTGTAGTGGGATATAAACGCAATTAACCACATACATTTAATAACCAGTTAAACATTTACCTCGTTCGCTGAATTCTTATCATCCGGATGCAAATCAGAAAAACCACCGGTAATTTTCCAGTAACTGGTAACCCACAATTATATCAATAATCCTTACGATATCTATCTACTTTTATTTTAACACGTAACACGCGGTGAAATAGCAAGAACCAACGATCTTGTCGATTTTTCAATGAAAGTAGCACAGACCACCTACTGATCGCACCTGAGCTTGTTGTTGAAAATTTTGCTATATATTTTGGTATTGGTAGAACTGAGTATGTATACGATTTCACCTATTTTTAATAGACGCCGAGGTTTCTGTACCAATTTTTAGTATAGCTATAGGTACAGTTAGTGACTCAGTGGAAATTGCTATTTCACTACGAAATATCGATTTAATATAACGGCAACGATAAATTCTCACGTATGCTCTTGGACCGGACGTCTCGCCAAACCAACCCCTCTCAAGTAATTTCACTTTATCTTACTTTATTTGCAAAATTCCGTTAGTTACTGTGCATCACCATTGTTACTCGATTTACGTAAACTATTCTCGTGGTCCACTACGTTTATAATGAGTTAGTTAGCAATATTATTAACGAATATCGATACACGATTTCTTACGAATAATTTTTTCCCCTTATTTTTCACAGTCGCGTATATTTACGATTTTTTGGTTACTTACTCGAAAATATTTAACTTGTATTCAAAAACAACAAAAATGCTATCAAATAGCAATTGTGCGATTTCGTTCCGTTTTGTACAATTTTAACAACTATGACATAATATTATAAACATTTAAATCATAAATTAATGAGATACATTAGCAAATGACGTTTTTATTATATCTTGTTGAATTATCTACACGAAAAAAGTTATCAATAAATTCATTATCGAATTCTTTAATAAAATAATGTAATTACAGACATTTCAGATTATGAGGAGAAAACTTCTGAAACAATTTGTTGCAACAGTTATGCATCGTAATAGGCGTGTTTCTGTGTTCATGATTAGACACTTTTAAACTTATCAAAGTTGTACACGTCGTACAAGTCATAATTCATAGTTTGAATTTTTAAAATTTTGCTGACTAGGGAAATTATAGAATTTTGTAACGCCCGTCGCGTACTACGCTTGCTAATGTATCATGTTCACAGTAAGGCAAAATAAATAGTAACTAATACCACAGAATTACTTGAAATAGCACAGAAGTTAGATAAACATTATAGATTCGAAATTAAAAACCTAGATTAATAAATCACTACGAGAATAGATCACGCAAGCACTTATTATTACCAGCTATTGAATGCCATCATTATAACCCGAATTTATCTCGAAAATAGAATCTTTGATCCTTCTACCTCTTCTTCATACAAAAATATGCATCGTCTACTCATATATTTATCATCCATAATGCTATCGAATGAATCTATTGATAAAATCCATTGCAAGTAAAGGTGGTAGCTATTGTGGAGCTGTGGAAACAGATTCAAATACAATATTTAAAGCAATCATTCTCATATCACTCTCTGACACGGGTTTTTGGAGCGATTTCTAAGAAAAGTAGTAACAGGCACTCAATAAAACCATCTGGATACTTACTGAACTTCATTTAATACAGGTATTGTTAAAATATATCACCATATTATGTGATGGACGCCTATTGGTTAAAGATTGGTGACAGTTGGGAATGATGCTTTACACTGATTGCTTTAGATTTACAAAAATCTACACATAAGAACGAGGAGAACAACTTGACAAATTGTTGTGATCTGTTACAATAGAATTGTAGCAATAGATTTATCCGAAAGCTTCGCAACTTAATCCACCGTTTACGACCAATTTTACAAGAATTTGATGCCCAAAACAATCAATTTTCATTGTAATTACATATATAAGGCATGTCACGCCATATCTACGAGTTTTTATGATTAGAATTCAGACAATGAATAAACGACTGACTTATAATAGATGCAAATTACAAGCAAAGTTTAAGAAATTGTCTTACAAATTCATCTTTACAGTAAGGAAGTAAGTCGTCTCATTAGTTCTTATAATACTTCGAATTTAAAAAGTTAAAAACAGGGCATCAAATTCAGTGATAAATATTTAGAATTCATACACCATTGTCCATCTACATAGCTAGCCTAGCGACCTAGCTACTGTCTAGGCTAGTGTGTTAAGAGTCATCGAATTATTATAAACATTTTTACTTAAAACCTACAGGTAGTACAAAGAACTTTGACTAAGCTAGCAAATTAATTAAAAACAACACTTGAAACACTTGTTTGTTAAGTATTTTCAATTTTGAAAAAAAGGACTTAATTTTAAGTGTTAAATTTTATAGAGGAACACCTCTCTGGAAATTTGAATTTCAAGATAAAGAGAAAGACTTATAAGATCCATCGAAGAGAATGAAACAGAGGCCCTAGTACGAGTTCTGATTAGTAGTTGGCCATACAACGACTAGCAGTAACCTTAGCACAACGTGGAGAACTAACGATTGGTGGTTGCCATTGTACGATTTCGAATTTGAAAACGAATCTTTTATAATACGATATGGAACTTGAAATAAGATTAGATTTCTCATATCAATACTCGTACTGGGACTTTAGATAGGTAACCGTCGTCTGTAATATATTTCCAATATTATTTATCAAAGGCGAAAATTTTTCATGGAAATTCAAACAACTTCTAAATCCTTAATTAATTTCGTTTATCCCATATAAGTACAGATAATAACGAACTGCTAAATTTATTATCAAAACGGCAGTGATAGACATCTATTAAACCACAAAAGTATAGTCGGTGTTCCATTACGATAAGATAATTATGTAGAGATTAAATTGCAGATCAATAGAATGTTACTACAGTAGTTGTTTGCCTACAATCCTACAGTACCCACAGCCTTCAAGTCAGAGGCCCAAAGGTTTTATAAAGGCTCAATTAAAAAAAATCCCGAATGCCACACCAGCAGCGCCACATTTGAGGCAGATTTTACATGCAAAAAAATTTTGACACGTTCGTCATATTACGTATGGTCAAGTCATACATAAAATTATTTATTGGCGCATTTTTAAAAACTGTACCAATTTGAATCAATTGAGTCCAATTTTGGCCTCTATATGACCCAATTTACACAAGTGCCGGGATTTTTGGACAAATGATTTTATCAAAAATTGTAGATAGATAGATAGATATTTCATACATATTTTTCTAGGTATTGATCTGCAAGAGTAACATTACTTTAATTGGCAGTATGAAGTACTTATAATTACGTAGCTAACATAGACTACTTTATTGAATTTAGAAGTGAATAGATCAAATTTTTGACGTCTGCGCGTATCCATATTTTACAAAGGGAAACATTTACGATTAAGTTGTACGTTAATATTGTTATACTTGGTTATTGCACTCCATAAATTAAGTACGTAGGACTATATCTAGGGTGGAATAATTACCTACATAACATTATTATGTAAAAATTTGAAGACAATAAAAATAGATGGATGACGCAGTAGAAGATGCATTCTGAAGCCGCCCTTGAATATGTGTAGGTTCAACAGACAATAACTAACGACTTTAAAAAAAAACAAACGAAATAGCAAACGAGCATGCAAGCCACCTGATGTTAAGTGGTCATTGCACCCCATGGACATCCACATCAAACCTCAACTAGGACGAAAGTCCTATCTGAGGTTGTATGTGTATCCGTTGCTACTCCTGAGGACTAAGTTGGATTGCCTCCTGTCCAGTGCCTTCTGCCTAACCACACACACACAAGGATGGCTTCCGTCACTGTTAGGTACTAACAGGACGAGTGCATCGGGAATGCTACTTAGGTGCCAAATCGAGTATAAAATACAAAACGATAAGGGCGATGTTTTATTAATAAAAAGTATGCATTTATATAACGTAGGTTAAATTATACGTATGAAAAGGAATGGATAAAACAAAAAAAAACAAAACAAAACAAACAGATGTCGTAAATATTCAAAAATTATAATAGGCGTCGGGTACAAACAAATATAATTACAATAAAAACACGTAACGGTGACAAAATAATACTTAGGGACATTAAAAATAAATTAAACTAGGTACATGATAAAGGAATGTATACTCTTTGATTTCAACGACAAATGCAAAAATAATTAAATATTTATCTAAAATAATAAAACTTTGTAAATAAATAACAAAATCACTGGCGTACCTACAGCAGCTAAGGGTTAAATATAGACGTGTGTTCATCAAATCTAGACTATAAACTAAGCTACAAATGTTAGACTTATGATTTGTGCTACAGGCATTATAAGGATGGTGGTAGTCTTATGTCAAAGACTCGTCTGCGGCGGCACCACCGCTACACCTATTTCTGCCGTAAAGCAGCAGTGT
>DWKW01001203.1:0-13287 GCA_018250115.1 Doberes anticus | reverse complement strand
TCTATCAGAACAAACTTTACTGGTTATACAACTAATTATGATTCAATGTATAATAATCCTAATGATCCCACACAGACATCTAAGAGAAGTTCCTTACCTGCACAGGCTAGGTTACCTAATGGACAATTTTCTAGAGTTTATCCACAGAAAAGAGAAACATTAGAAACCAAGCCCGCCAGTATACAATCATCTACATCTGTGCCCTACCACGCTCATGACCATCAGTATCAAAAACCAAATTCTCAAAATTACAATGGATATACACCTCAACGATCTGTCCATGCTCAGTATGCACAGAATTTCAATTACCAACAGGGATATCCAAACAGTCAAGTAAGCCAACAGGGCTATGGAAGTCCAAATCCTAACCCTTATCAGAGTCCACAGCATGCAGAAATGCATAGTCCTCACCAAGCTGTGCCACCAGGTTTCCAGAGCCCGACTTACACTAATCAAATGGGATATCACAGTCCTGGTCAAGCAATGGTGAGCCCTCAGCACAGTTATGCTGGTCGTCAAGAATACCACTACTCTAGTCAAAATGAAAGGCAGCATATTTATGCTAACCAACACCAACAACAACAAGCTATGGCTGTTTTTCAAAGTCCTCCACATCAAACCCAGTATCAGAGCCCTCAATACTATCAAAGATCTCCTCAAGCTCCACCACAAAATCAAGGATATAATCAACAGAACTATCACAGTATTCAAAATCAGTATAATAACGCTAATTTGTATCAGAATGCTTCACACTCTAATGGCTCAAATTACAATGCTATACAGAGTACATACAGGCAACCTCCAAAGCCCGTAGAAAATAATCAATCGTATGTGATGGCAAATAATCAGTCGTTTCAAATTTATCAAAGTCCTCAAGCACCTCAGAATAATTATCGTAGTCCTGCAATGCATAATGTAAATATGGCGCAACAAGGCTCCTACCATGATCAACAACTGAGACAGGAAGTTGTCGCTAATGCATCAATAAAAAGGGAAGAAGTTGATGAAGTTGAAACAAATGCAGCTACTAATACAAGTCCCCAATCTAAAGTAATCCAATGTAAGAGCCCTGCTTCTGCATTAAGAAATATCAGGCATGACCAACCTGTTTTCAAAACTGGGCAAAATCCAAACGATATTGGTTTCTCTAACCAATATCTTAACTTCATTTCCAATAGGAATGAACCCAAGGATAACGCAAATACTCCTAAATTTACGAATAGTCCCAGTATATCACAAAAGATGCACAAAAATCTTTATGTATCCAGTCCTGAACAAGCTCAGATTCCTCCCTCATCTGGTCTATCTGATTCTGACAGCAAAGATGGAATGACAGCACAAAGCGCTACACCAATTCAATCCGCCAAAATTTCCCACGTTACTGATAAGACTAAGGACATTTCAAAGCGGCAATTAGATTTTGAACATAGAGTTGATATTCAATCAGAAGATAGCAGAGACTCTGTCAGTAAGGACAGTAGAATTTCTTCTATAAACTCACGACAGTCTGACTTTCAATCTGATGGCTTTGGAATGGATGTAGACAGTGAAAATTCGATGGAATTTGGAACTTTTAAATCTACCCATTCCATTTCATTAGTTGAAACCAGTGATATACCTAGGCCAGCTGATATTGAATTCCCTTCAGTTATTGAACCATTTAATAAAAAAATGTTGACATCATTATTGGAATATGTAAAATTCCCTAATAAAACTCATGCTGAAGGGTATGTGGAATTAAGATCCATTCCGAAATTGCAAACAGCGACTGTTATGACTTTCGGCAACAACAAATTCTCCATTGAAAAACAGCTAGGGAAAGGAAATTATGGTGCAGTATTCTTGTGTATGGATATCCATACAAATAAATCAGTCGCAACTAAATATCAGAAACCCAGCCGACCTTGGGAGTTCTACATTTGTCAAGAAATAAAGGCCAGAATAAAAGATCCATTTATGGTAATTAATTTAAATTAGTGTTTCACATTTAATTTATATTGTTTATCTTTTTACACCTCATAATTATGACTATTTCTTTATATTTAGCTTCCAGGTTACATGGATATCACAACAGCCTTTGTTGCTGACAATGCAAGTTTATTTGTGTCTGAATATTCAAAATATGGATCTCTTTTGGATGTCGCCAATAAAGTTAGAATAGCCACTTCGAAGTGTATAAACGAATTCATAGTAATTCTGTTGACGTCAGAAATGCTTTCAATAGTTCATTATCTTCATAAAGCTCACATTATTCATGCTGATATTAAACCTGACAACTTCTTGTTAATGAAAATGTAAGTAAACTGTTACATTACTGTTACTTAATCACAAAACTTAATTACAATTGACTGTATCTTGCGATTGGTTGCCTATCTTTAAAGTAACAGAGGGATAAACGATTTTGTACTCTACTAGGCATGGATTTATGCTTCCTAGGAGATGTTCAAGTGGCAAAACATTCAGGCACATGATTGTGCTTCAGGAAGCACAATAAGGTGGTAATTGGTCATTATTTGACTTAACTGATTTCTGCTTTTATTACAATTGTTTATAAATTTCAGACCTACTCAAGAATGGAGGACACCATCCTTACAACTAATTGACTTAGGTTGTGCAATAGACATGTCACTGTTTCCCGAAGGCACTTCCTTTAGAGAGGTATATATTTTTAAATTGTTCATTAAAGTCCATTAAATGTATTGTACTGATAAAACTATGACCTTTATTTCCTATAAATCTATAAATTTTACTAAACAATGTATTGGGTATTGTTTATTTGATTTATATTTTTACAGCTTATTTCAACTGAAGGATTTACTTGCACTGAAATGAGAGAAGGCAAGCCATGGACTTATCAGACAGACCTGTATTGTTTAGCTGGAACTATTCATGTTATATTGATGGGAAGCTATATGAAAGTTGTTAGTCGCTTAGGACAGTGGAATATAGACAAAAAATTGCCAAGGTAAATATTTGTAAAATTAACTTACAGTTACAACTTTAAATTACAGTTTTTTGCACTTTGTTATTATGTAATTAAATTTCTTATTATAATGCATTAGCTAGACAGCTGGTGACACAATGCACAAATGCATTTGCACACCTGACAATGCTTCAATGCAATCAATTGCATTAATTCAACTATGTATACATTTGAATACAATTTTCTGAAGGTCCTATGTCGAAGGCTCGCCTGCGGCGGCACCTTCCCTGCAGCTATTTCTGCCGTAAAGCAGCATTGAGAGAACTGCTGTGTTTTAGTTTAAAGGGTGTGGTTAGGCAGAAGACACTGGACATTGTCATCCTTGGCATCCCAACTTAGTCCTCAGGAGCAGCAATGCATCCACATAAAACCATAGATAGAACTTCCATCCTAATTGAGGTTTTATGTGAATGTCTATGACCGCTTAGCATCAGGTGGCTTGCATGCTCGTTTGCTATTCTAATATAATATATGTAACATACAATTACAACAAATTTACATTTTCAAAGTACTTATTTTGGCACAATACTGACGTACGTAACGTAACGTAAAACGTAAGGCATGAGACCTTGACCAGGATAGCAAGGGATTAATGAATTAGGACAATTTATGAGAGTACAAGGACTCTCATACAATATAAAAAGTTATATTACTGAATAAAATGTTGAATGAACAGTGCTTGCTTGATTGTTTGTTTCAGCATTGTTTATTATATTATCGGCGTTTTGTCTCACCTTTATTTAATAATGTGTATCATGAAATTAAATATTACTTTTCACACTTTTGTGCTTTTTATGCAGGTACATGAAAGTCAGTTTATGGGACAAGATATTCACTACGCTATTAAATGTTCCCGATTGCAATAGCTTACCAGACCTAATGGATCTCAAAAATGAGGTGGACAATGTTTTGCGCGAAATTGATAGCCTTGGTTCTCAGCTCCGTAATTTTGCTAATGTGCTTAAGTCTAGGTAAATGTGAGGGCCCAACTGTATTTATTGCATTTAGGTGTAATGGTGACTGTAAAAAGTAGATACATAATAAAATGTATGGAAAACTATAGAGATAAATATTTTAAGTTTGAATTATTTGGACCCTTTATGAGATCTTATGCACTGTTCTAAGCAATACATGATAAATATCAAAACGAAACAATATTTAAATTCTTGTTGTGTTTAGTTAAAATTGTGATATATTATTGTACTGTTTAGTTTTTTTGTTAGAAAGTATGAAATTGTGGTTTAGATTATTATTATCTTGTTAGCTTAATGTTGAAACAATCTTAGTTTCATTTATTTTTGTACAGCATATAAGACTTGCACACTTCATATTTTTGTTTGGATTGTAATGAGAAAGTAAAATAAAACAAATACCTGGTTAAAAGTTTTTTAATTAACATATTGTGTAACCAAGTTCTTATAAATAATGAAAAGTCCACATTTATTATTTCAACTGTACATGTATTTGAGCATGATAAGTTAATTAAAGTTGAATGCTGTTACACTGAAGCAAATTGTTAAATCAGTTCTTTTCTGGATCTCATATAATACCTGCAATATAAGCTCTGGCAGTTTAATGTTTGATACAGTGTAAGGAGACTGATGAAAAATAAAATTATTTGGGGTTTGCAATATCTTTACACTAGATTTTCTGGTATTTCTAATTTGGCTAGAGTGGTGGAATACAGCCCAAACACATCTTTGAAAGGAGACTCATGCCCAGCAGTGGGATAATACTGCTGAACCCATGTTCATGGGGATATTTTCAGCATAATTTTTACTGATAGTGGCAGCATAATGGCCAAGACTATAGTGGTACTTTCAATGTTTTGAAAAAATTATGTACAGCTGTAATATGGAAAAATGTTGAAAGCAAAAACTTAGGTCATGAACAAAATGGAGATAAATAGTGACTCAAGAATTTATTACAATTCCTTACTTGACCCATTGATTAATGAGCACAAATTGATAGTTATCAAAACCAATGTTTCTTGCTTTAAAAGTGAGGGATATATTTTGAGGAAACATGCATAACAGAATTAATCATAATGCACACTTAGCCAGACAGTGGACAATGGCATAAACCATTGCCAGTATCCTTCAACATTTAATTTATTGAATTGAAAGGTCAGTGTGTAGGTAAATCATTAACCTTATTTATTATCCTGGAATGCAGGAATGTTAGTTATGCCTAATCTTTTCTTCTTTTTCTCCTGGTACTCTTGCACATTATCATATTTTCTCTTAAAAAGTACATTAATATTGTTCCATCTATTAAGTGTTGTACTGGCAGCCACATCTATGTTATTGAACATAGTTATTTTTTTAACCAATTTAATATTGTCTTGGAAATTAACAGTAATCTTGTACTCAAAAACTTCACACTTTCCTTCAAAGTACACATACAAAACTGAGTTATAAAACTGAATTGCAGTGGGAAACTCATCTTGATCCAACTTTTCCAATAACTGATGATTAAACTGTTCTCCCTCAGTATCATCAATGGAGTAGATGAATATTTTTTTTACTAAGTGCACAGTAATTGCAATTATACTGCGAGCATCATGTAATTTCATGATTGTAAAATCAATTATTGGTAAGTTCTCAACTTCTAGGGCATTCTCATCCATTTTTTTTTTAAATTCCTCTTGAAGGTTTTCATCATTTACATCAAAGTGTGTGTCTATACTATAGCACAGTTTTCCTTTTTCATAGTTCCAACACTTAATAGTTCCATCTCCAGATGTACTAATTAAGTACTTGTCATTGTGGGGTAAAAGTTCAATATTATTAACATATTCTTTATGTCCCAAACAATATGTATGGATGTTACAAGTGTTAGGATAGCAAGTCACTCTTATCTTTTCATCTCTGTCTGATGTGATAATAAAATTACCATCATTTGTTTGTAGAATATTTAATAACAAGCTCAAATGTCCTAGTAGCTTGGTTCCACTGTCTTCAGTTAAAAAGTAATAAATTAGACCATCTCCAGTCTTATCAGCCACTAGGATATGTGTATTATCGACGGTAAACCGAATTTTACTAGAACTTCGGGGCAGCAATAACACTCTTTCTTCCTCTAAAGTAAGCAAATTATAAATAATTAATTGTTTCGAGGTAGATGTTGATATAGCCAAATATTTATTATCCGACGAAATCACTATATCAGAAATTTGATCGTCTTTTTGTAAGTTTGATTTATTTAAACTAATAATCTTATGATTTTCAAGAACATAGCAGTCAATAAGAAGTCCCTTAGTAACTACAATAATATTTTCATTTACTGCAATTTGACTCATTGCACAATTTTTTTTTCATAAGAGATATAGAGACTAATCACTTCACTCTCTACTATTTAGTATTACAATAAGTATTAAATACAATAATTTATTTTTAATAACCTCACCACTACCAAGATCGTATAACCTCCAAAATACTTAATCTAACTATGACATTTCAGAGATTTTAAATTTGAATCATAGCCTTGAATACTATCCTTTCAGCCAGAAATTATCCCTTTTACCATAATAAAGATCACGGATGTCTAATCCTTTTTTTTTCTTTGACTTCACATTCCATGCATTCAGCCATCGTTGAATGATTGCTGTTTATTCCTCTGTCAAGTAATCTTGTCATCAGTATTTGAATTGGAAAACAAAACATGATTGTAATCGACTATAAATAATAATAATCTTTTAAAACGTCTTGCCACTGAATTTTTTAAAGACAATATTTTTCGGTTCTTCACGATAATTAAAAAACAAAGAAAGAGAGAAGCCGAAAACTACATTGAATTCTACGTATAATTACCGCACTGCACTTAATCTTTGGAAGATTTATTTATTTCCTTCCTCCTTTCTTCTTTCCAAACATCCTTATTTTCTTTCTTTCCTTGTATAAGAAATGTCGCCGGGAAGGGGTTTTTCCTTAAGTGACGATTTCTGTCAGTTCGCTCTACTGAAAAGCAACTTCGTACATATTAGACCAACATCTTATTCAATTGAATTGAACTTGGGCCAGAAGTTAAAAGAGCGAGATTAGTTTCGTTGACGCTCGCCTGTTTTATTTACCGCGCATCCTTATACGCTTACGAACTGCGGTAGTTATTGTACGCATTTCACTTCTATTTAATTGGATTATTATTTCTTTATCGTATTTTTATTGAATTTCCTGTTCAGCTCCATGCATTAAAGTGATTTCTGTCTACTTAATAATAAGAATATTAAAGTCTTATTATTAAATAAAGGACATTATATTCTTCAGTCTTCCGTCAAAACTATATTTTTTCTCTAACCTCTGTCTATCATAAATGTGAGTCAAATAAAGGTATACGCTCCCATAAAACTTTTCGATTGAAAATGGCAGTTGCTCTTAAGTTTAATTACAAAGTAAGTACTTCACAGTTCTTAGGGCTCTAGTAAGTATAGAAAAATTCATTTGATTGTTTAAAGGCAGTCCTTTGCATAAAAGTACTGGGTTGACTAGACCTTGGTACATAATGTTATTCACGTATATAAATGGATTGTTGTTAACCTATGGACCTATATTGTAACATCTCGGGTGGTAAAAAATACCAGTTTAAAGGGATATTCAACAACGAGTAAATTCCGGTGGTTTGCTCCTAATAATAAAATTAATAATCAGTAATAGATAACTACTCTGTATTGCCAATACTATATGTAGTCTGTGATTGTTTATTGCAGTGATTGTACGCTGCTGCGATGTTTGTGTCAATGTGACATTTCTGATTACTGACACTTTCAACAAAAATCAAAACGATACGAAAAGGAGTATCAAATTTAAAGAAAGCCACGACAAAGTATATTTTCTATTCAATTTCGTAATAATTTGCATGTAATAATTACGTTATAAAGGAAAACATCAGGAGTAATAAATTATGGTGACTGCGTGGACTGCAGATAAAAAACACAGTGACGTGGGAAGGTTATTTATTGCAATAAACATATTAGTTTTAGTATAGTTAAGGTTAGCCAAGTAACATAAGTTAGTAAATCTTTTAATTTTGTAAACGTATTTTATTCATGGTAATTCATTGATTTTAACTTGAATTATTCCGCCGTTAACGCATTATTGTTTCTCTACACAAAATGCTAATGCTACATGCTACCTCTGATCACCTTACTACCCTTAGGATCAGGAGTGAAAAAATATGAGGTACATACATTAACAAAGTGTTACCATCGTAGTTTAAAAATAAACGTTTCTTCATGCTAATATTAGCACCCCTCTTGGGTACCAGGCATATTTACTCCAAATTACAAATCACTGGCGCCCCAATCACTGGTTCAGGTTGTGTTTTGTCTGTGAGCTAGACATGACACTTGTTCATAGGTATAGATAGTTCAACCACCGGACATCTAACTTTACCTACTTAATTCAGTGAACAGGCATTAACAACAGTTACATAGTCTATTTTGTGTACTAATAACAAAACTAACATTATTATAATAATAATATCAAATCTACATATCCTACCTACCACAGTCATATGTTGTCAATATATATTTAGTTGTTTGATGTAAAATTCCAGGTGGATTTGTATCTATCCAGTCTATATAAACAGCAAGAAAACTTTGGCGCAAGGCAGGAAGTTGCCCAGAACTCAGTGTGTGGAGAATCCTACTCACCAGGAGATTAGAGATGTGTTACTGACTGCAGGGCTGCATGTTGGTGTTGAAAATAAACAACACCCACGTGAACGCAGCAAGGTAATATAGTATTTCAAGTGTTACACAGCATCTCTACTGGGTATACCCGTAGGGCTCCTCTCAGAGAGAGTTTAGGCGATGCCTAACTAGACTTTTTTTTTAATCTTAAAAGAATAGCAAGCGAGCATGCAGGCCCCCTGATGTTAAGTGGTCACTGCAGCCCATGGACATCCACATAAAACCTCAACTAGAATGGACTCCTATCTGAGGTCGTACGTGGATGTGTTGCTACTCATGAGGACTAAGTTGGAATGCCTTTTGTCCGGTGTCCTCTGCCTAACCACACCCTTCAAACCGAAGAACACGAAACACATCAGTTCTTTCATACTGCTGCTTTACGGCAGAAATAGGAGCAGCGGTGGTGCCGCCGCAGGCAAGTCTTTGACATAAGACTCTACCACCATCAGTATGACATGCTTAAGAACATTATGGAGAAATCTCAGGCATGCAGGTTTCCTTACAATGTTTTCCTTCACTGTTAAAGAAAGTGATAATGAATTTATATTAGGCATATAATTTCAAAGAAATGCTATTGAATTTCGGTGCACACCCATATTTGAGCCTATACACGAGGACAAGATTATTTACCTATAGGCTATCACTCAATTAAACAAGCTTGATACAAGCTCAATACTGGGAAATCTATTATTTCCACACACTATAGTATATTTCTATTTATAATGTAGCATTAACCAAACATAAAGTTGTTCCTTATTTAAAAACGTTACATTACACTTATAAATTTCACTCATAATTTTCCACATTGTGGGCCCTATATGCAAAACAATTCTTATGGAATAAACTCCAATACTTATTTCTGATACACTTTCAGGCATGAGAGGATTTGGGAGTGGTGGGAATCTGTCCTCTAAAACTATAAATAAATATATATGATTGAGAATTTTGGAAGAAGTTGCTAGTTACTAAAAAATTATTACAGTATCTTTTGGACCTTTAACAGAAGTCATATTTTTAGTACATTGATGGTAGTGCACACTAATGCCTGCAAAGCTGCACCTATTTTTGCAGTAAAGCAGCAGTATATACTACCAAATGCAAGATCAGTGGTGTAACAACTTAGTTCCCAGTAGTAGCATCCATGTACAACAGTTCTAGTCAAGTTTGTGGTCCATTGGCTGCAATGACAATTTAAAATTAGGTGGCATGCATGCTCATTTGGTACTCCTTTAATGTAAAAAAACTTAGTAAAAGTTGGGAATAGTATGATATGTAAATATGTAGTTTGTTATTTATAAATATTGTTTTGTATGGTTGAAGATATCATAACACTTCGATGGAGTAGAGGGTCACATGATAAAGCTTAGCCCTAAAAGTTTGTAATCATCCAATTTATGTTTTTCAGGAAATCCTTTTTAGAGGTAGAATTCGTGTACAGTTAAAAAATGATGATGGGACACCATTCAATCCTGACTTCCCTACTAGAGAGTCTGTGATGAGGTTCATTGGGGAATCAATACCTAAGTTGAAAAATCGTCAGAACAGGTAAATTTATTTTAACATGTTAGTTTACCAGTCTTACTAATATATTTTATGAAGCTAATACAGAAAATTGCCTCCTGACAGCAGGAAAACAAAACATATGAAGTGGTCATGCCAATAATTGTGCTGCAATCAGTTCCAATAAAAAAGGGCCCAACACAAATTAACTCAACAAAATAATATCAACAACCAAAACCACCAACCAACCAACCGTACCAACAGTGTACATATTAATTTGTCAACATTTGACAGAATATGAGAAATATCACTCACTATTTGAATTGTGTATTAAATATAACATGATTTAATTTAAATAGCTTTTAGTATTGAGGTCCTGTCTTCTTTTTGGTAACATTTCTTCTTGATGAGAGTAATAAATTAAAGATCTTTAAATAACATAAAAAAGGTAATAGTTAAAGTGTAAACATCTGTTTTTTTAGACCTGCTGATCAACAACCACAAGCGTCAAGTCAGGCAGCTACAAAGAGCAAAGGAAAAAAAGGACGTCGATAAAGTAATATAAAAAATAAATAATGAACATATAATAATGTCTTTAATTAAAACAACATAAATAAAATTATTATGATCAAGAATGTATTCTGTAAGCCTTCTCTGTCAATTTATTATCGCCATTTACATCTCTTGCTATGCTGTATCCATCATAAATCATCACAATCTTTTGTTTATCCTGGCCTAAATTAGCATTAATCAAACTTTTAGATACATTATCATCCAGCGTTACGGTTTTATTTGCTCTACGAAATTCTTGATCTTCTTTGGCCACTGGGCCATTTCTGTCAGGGACTCGCTGATTACTGGTGATATTGAATGTGACATTGACGGAGCTTTCTTCAAGATCTTTGATTTGCCATGATAGCTCTGTAGTTTCTTCTTGGGACTTATATCCTCGTAATCTTGAATCAGATTGTGATAAAAGTGTTCGGCTTTCTGTTTCGTTGCTTCGATTTTCGAACTTATTGAATCCTTTAAATTGATCGCTGTCTCCTCTATCACCTGCAGAGGTTTCATCGGACCAGATAACGTCTGTTTCAGAGGTAAATGTCTCATCTTCGGTTTTCTTGGTAATATTTCTATTTCCTCTGATTGCTCTATAGGGTCCTTTGTAACTAGCATCGTTTCCTGTATCACTGTTGGTATTTCTTTTATAATTTTCTGAATAGGATTCCGTTTCTCTTCCTCTGGAATTATTACTTTCATCATTTCTATTATTCCCGGAGATATGTCTTTCAAGGTTTCCGTAATGTGAGGAGAAGCTTCCCTTACGGAATCCATGATGGTCTCTCCGACTGCTAGCGGTATTTCTTGTAGGTAGAATGGATAAGTTCTTATTCCGTCGGAGAGGGCCGATGTTAGAATTGAAAGTAGAATGGGCGGACGTGGAGGAAGCCTCGGGAGGGATGTTAGCTTTAATCTTTGAAGGGACCTTAGTGGTGAAATGCGTGGAAGAAGGAGTTGCCTTTTTGGTCTGTTCTGGTTCGCTAATTCTGGATTTAAGAGCACAAGGGCATTCTTCACTTCTTGAAATGGATTGATGTCTGTTGTAGTATTGATCTGTGTCATCGTCTTCCCCTGAGTCTGAGCTAAGTATGTTATTAAACAATACACTGAGACTTTTAAGAAGCGGGATATAGTTTCTGTAGAATTTTTCATCGTCGTTAATTTCTCTTTTTGATGTTGTATTTATGCGCCTGCGTAGGGGTTTAGTTGAATACTTAATCCTTTTCGGTCTCAACGGTGATCGTATTTGATAGGTTTTCTTATATTTTAATGGTGATAGCTTCTTGTATGTTGGGATGATAGTTCCTGTGGAATTGAGATACGTAATGTTTAATTTTAAATGTTTCGTTTTATTCCAAGTTAGCTTATAGTTATGACCCAACAGTATTTTACACATATAAATTTTTAAAATTACATAAGAATATGCCAAAATTAGATACTCTACTCATTTATTGGACACTTACAAGTTATAAATTGTCATAATATTATTTATTGATAAATTGAACACTTGTTAATTCGAACATTTTTTCTATTTCACTCGATGTGACTTTTTCGCTATAATGTAAATTAAAAAAGGTCTAAAGGTACTCCTGGTGAGTGCAAGTTCAAGAGGAACAGTGCTTCTTCAGTCGCTTAATTTTTTTGGGATATCGGATGACACATTGTTGCTTGTTAGATTATTACCGTGGTGCTAGAGGGCTAAATAACAGTTAACTAAAAGGGAATGGCTTGGCACCTTCTCTCTCTCTTCTTCTCTCTCTTCTCTTCTCTCTGGGACCACCATAATGGACGGCGCAGACCCTTTCAAGAACAATTTACTTTTTCATTTCCAATAGTGTGTCTATTTTATCTCATCTGCCATAGGTATTCCTCTAAATATTTTTTGTTTGTGATTTTTACCTATTTCAAAATCAAAGAAGAACTAAAAGGCAAGAGGATGCACAGAAAGTCAGATACTGTCTGCTTATAATTTCGAGATAGCTAACATGTCTCAAGTGACTGGAGCGGTCTGAGGAATTTTCTAGGTAATTATCACGTACAGAAAAGTGGATACGTGCTTAGATTTACATTGCAAAGATCGATACCTATAATAAAGATTTAACATTGTAATGTTTGAGTATCTAACTTTGGCATGAGTCTCGTAGAATATTATGAAAGTAGTCACCTGTAGTTATATGTTTTGTGAATACCGAGGAAGTTAATTTGTGGTTCTTTTGAATATCTCTCGCATTAGTTTTCTGTTCTGCAAGTAAAAACAAGAATTACTTAGGTATAAAAAACAAGAATAACTTGCAATAGGGGATAGGGGTTAGGTTTCGTGACTGGTGTGCTAGGTTGGGTGGACTCTTCAACCTGGGCACCGCTAGATAGCTTACCAAGTTATCGACTAACTACGAAGGGGGACTGCCTACGAATCTCGTTCATTAGCTGAGACCACAGGAGCGACAGTGAAGCCGGTCGGAGCGAGGACCCCATCGTGACTGGGTTGACGACGGCTTGTTGCGGGTGCTAGCTGCTATACATAATGAGACGAGCGGCGAAGGGGGGCCTACGC
>DWKW01001202.1:0-13287 GCA_018250115.1 Doberes anticus | reverse complement strand
GGATGCGTTGCTGCTCCTGAGGACTACGTTGGCATGCCTCCTGTCCAGTGTCTTCTGCCTAACCACACCCTTCGACCCGAAACATAGCAGCTCTCACACTGCGGCTTTACGGCAGAAATAGGTGCAGCGGTGGTGCCGCCGCAGGCGAGCCTTCGACACGACTCTACCACCATCAAATATATGTTTTAATATTAAATGAACGATATCGTTTTACGATTTATTTGGGTTTAAAAGAAATTGGTATTTTAAGTTTAACAAATGTCTGTATTACCTCCGCCATTTTGAATCGTGGCCTTGAACCGTGCATTAATACAATGACGTCAGTCAGTCGGTAGATCTTTTGTTAATTTATTTATTGATTTACATAAGAGACTCCCTCAGTGGAGCAATATAGATCTGTATTATTCATTATAAGAGTTTATGTTTTCTGTCTATCTACATAACATAGGTACACGTATAATAAATATTTTATGTTAGTAGTACCGATAGTGTGTAATAGATACACCTGGGAACAAGTAATTCTTGCGGCGCCCATATTTATTTATTTAACATTTTTTAGGGAAACTTACAGCTATGTGATACTTAAGGCTAGCATCTGTATATAAAATCGAAGGTCAATTACAAGTTTCCACCAATAGAAGCTACTTAATCTTTTAAACAGGACCACACATTTAGAGCATGATAAAAGACGATATGAGTTATGTTACACTAAAAAAAAATCCTTAGTAAGTAAACGTTTGAGCACAGCAGTAGATAAGCACAGTAGTTAAATAAATCTACATCAACGTTGTTAGCCAATAAGTTGAGACACCTACTGGCACGCATTAAAAAGCAATTCTGTCTATAATTAACAGCATTCCGGGAACGTAAAGTGATATTGGTCTCCTATAGAAGGCGTGAGGGACACGTAAACATATGCGTTCTAAAAGCGTTGGACAGTCAATCGAGCCATTCGCTACACTAAGTAAATACGCGAGATCAGCTATGCGTCTTCTCTCATGCAATGGTAGTAAATGAAATTTTTGACAACGACGTTTATAATCTGGAAGATATTGTCTACTTCTAAATTGCAGATACCGAAGAAATCTTTTTTGCAGACGCTCGATACGTTCAATATAGGTGTTATACATAGGATTCCAAACTTGGGATACATATTCTAAATGACTTCTTACAAAGCTACAATAAAGAATTTTGATTGTTTTAATACTACTGAAGTCAGAAGACATGCGTAAAACGAGGCCTAGAGATTTAGATGCTTTGTTTATAATGCTATTAATATGTTCATCAAAAGTTAGTTTCGAATCAAAGATGACTCCTAAATCATTAATCGAGGTTACACGGGGTAAGTTTATACCTTTTATTTTGTATGTGGCTAACAGAGGATTAGGCTTACGAGTAAATGAGCATACATAACATTTCGACACGTTCAAATCTAGTTTATTTTCCTCACAATAGACCTCAAACCTACGAAGATCATCTTGGAGACGTAGGGCGTCCTCATCTGAATTAACTGGGCACATGATTTTCATATCATCCGCATAACAAAGTATTTTGGAATTCATGAAACATGAGGATATGTCATTTATGAATATGTTGAAAAGCAATGGGCCCAATAAAGAACCTTGTGGTACGCCGGACGGTATGTGCATTACTGATGACGTGAAGCCCCTTAACGCTACAGTCTGGGATCTATTTTGAATATAAGATGTAAACCACCTAAATAAGTTACCTCTTATTCCTACGAGTTGTAATTTCTTTAAAAGCAGTAAATGGTCAATTCTATCGAAACATTTGCTGTAGTCAGTATACACGACATCAATTTGGCCAAGCTCCGCCATAGTTTCGGCAATGTAGTCAGCACATAAAACCAAGTTAGAGGTCGTAGATCTACCCTTCAAAAAACCATGTTGTTGCGGACTAAATGTGTGCTTAAGACAGGCATAAACTTGCCTGTAGACGAGCCTTTCTAAAACCTTGGCAAAGAGGCACAGCTTCGAGATCGGTCTGTAATTTTCTACTGAACTTTTTGTCCCTTTTTTATGGATCGGTGTGATGTACGCGTATTTCCAAATAGTTGGGACTACACCTTCAGAAACTGATCGCCTAAATAATAATGATAGTGGAATGGCAAGAGACGTGGCACATTTTACGATGAATAGAGCAGGAATGTTGTCGGGACCTGCGGATTTATTAATATCGAGGCTCTCTAATAATTTTTGCACTTCCTGTTGCACGATTTCAATTTCCCCTATATCTGCCGCCGTTGAGTTGTTTACAGGTGTTATGACAGAGAGATTGGTGTGAGAATTTGTAAGAAATGTGGAGTGAAAATATTGACTGAACATATTACAAATCTCCCTGCCATCACCCGATGACTTTAATCCATAATTTAAAATAGCTGGATATGCATTATGTTGTTTTTTCGATTTAATGTATGACCAAAAAGCTTTAGGGTTGGCTGAAATATTACCTTCTATTAAAGCAATGTAGCTATCAAATAATTCTTTTTCTAGTTTCTTTTCCCGATCTCTTAAGGTTACAAACGATAGGTAATCAGAATGATTACCATAAAGTTTATATTTTAAATGGTATTTATGTTTTTCCTTGAGAATTTTGACTAGCGGTGTTTTGTACCAAGGCGGGTATTTATTTGAAGGGTTGATTATTTTAGTAGGTATATGTAAATTACGAAGGTCATTAATTATTTGATAAAATAATGACACGGCATCTTCGCATGATCCACGGAGCAACTCCCGTTGCCAGTCGATTGCATTTAGTTTTGAAATAATTGTATGATAATCGCCTGAGTGATATAAAAATTTAGTGTATTGACGGGGACGAAGTGTGTGTAGTTGTACAAATTCAGAGGAGACACAAATAGCAGGGTGATGTGCATCTTCTAGTACCAAAGGGTTAAAACAACGTGTGATGTTTACCTCACTATTGCTAAATACCAGATCTAATGTTCTACTATTGCAATTAGTAATAAAATTATATTGAGATAAATTACATATATTAATATAATCAAAGAAATCCACTTGGTTTGTTAGAATATTACTTGCCGAATAATGAGGCGAGTCATGTGATTCTGACCATGTTAAATTTGGCATATTAAAGTCTCCCAATATAATAAATTTATCGGTAGGATTGTGCGAAACTATGTCGGTCATATGTTCAGCAAAAGTATTTAGTTGCGTAGATAAGGTACATAATGAGCCTTGATTACAAATGTAAACGGTACATATGTGAACTTTGTACTTTATGCTGGGTTTACGAAGTTGAAGTGAGACGGTGACCCACAGGTCCTCAGCATTTGAACACCATTCATTTCGAGCCTCAGCCGCGAGGTCCTTACGAACTGCAATTAACACTCCGCCACCCAATGTTTGTTTGGTCTGCACATAATTACGATCCCGCCTCCACACGATGTACCTATCGTCGAATAATTCGCTATCTAAGATTCCATCTAATAACCAGGTTTCCGTTAAACAAATAATGTCATATGAACTGCCGCAAATGCCACGATAAAACGACGATGTTTTCGTTCGTAAACCACGAACGTTTTGATAATAAATATTAATCATTTTTAATATAAGAGTGTAGGCAAATAATAGGTATTCTAGATCTAAAAATGTATAGGTTTACAACAATATAGACATGCAAATTCAATCCAGCGTAGCACGAGTTAATAATTAGGTATAAGAAAAAAGGCGAATAGCTTATGTACCTTCCGATAACAAAGAAATTGATACATAAAAAATTGTAGCAAATGGCCGAACGATCGAGAGCGAATAGAGCGAGACATAATAATTGCATAGGTGGTAGTTGAAAGATGATGCATGCACACAATGCGTGTGAGCAGGAGCGGTATCTAAGTGCAAGCGCGCAAGTGCTACTCAAACTTATTATACAATAGCAGTTATGAAGACATAATAATATCAAAATTACTAATTGCACCATAATTATAATTAAGTATGCACGATTCATGTAATTTTTTTTAAATCTAAATCCGTCTTTATTGTTATCACGTGAGAAGTAGGATTTTTTCGCACAAAGATTTTGCACCCTTTTACCCATATGTAAGCAAACCCCCGTTCCCTGGCTAGGTTCTTCGCCTTATTGAGCAGCATCTTGTTCTCCAGTGTCAGGTGGTCATTTATAAAGATTCTCGAGTCCCCTTTCAAACCAAGATCTACCGGGACAACAGTATGTTTTTTAGCTGCCGCAACAAAATTTTCTTTCGTATATCTGTTGTGTACAGAGACGATAATAGTTTTGTTCAGCTTATCGTTACGCATGGGTATCCTTGCTACATAGTTTATCTGCTCCTTAGGGATAGGGAAGCCTATGTGGTGCCCGAGTTTTCCCACAACTTCAAATAGATTTTCGGATGGGGTAGACGGCACTCCTTTAATTTCTATGTTGTTCATGCGTGACCTCTGTTCGAACTCACGAACTCGATCTTCGATTTGTAGGAACCGTTGTTGCAAATGATGTAGATCATCTTTAGTTTTGAGCAAACTCTGTACCTCTTGATTGATCTCAGTGACTCTGTTACTAAGCGATTCCATGGAACTATGAACGTAGTCGACAGATGTCTTCACTGCAGAGATATCTTCTTGTATAGCCTTAATACTGTCCGTCAGATTCGGAAGAGAGGACATCTGTAAGGTCAGTTTTTTAAGCTCCAAAGCGATTGACTCCAGATCAGCTGGTGTAGGGGATTTGGTCGAGGCTCCAGTGACCGGATTAAGTGTGACGGCACCGGCGGCATTTTTACAGGAAGAGCACTTCCACGTATTTCTACGGTCTCCCAGTTTACGATATCCACCTTCAGTAATGCCCGCGCAGGGGAAGTCAAGACGTCCTTGACACATGGAGCACTGAACTCCGTCCCTAAACTCAGCGGTACAACGAACGCAACGGAACATGATTACTACGACAGATAAACGCGTGAGAATAGTTTGAGAACCAGTGGCGGTCAACACAGCGCGAGACAGGTATATTGTAAGCGCGTGCACGGTCCGGCGTCTACGGACTGATTTGTTGCATCATCTGCCATCGTTCTAACCTAGTACATTTGATAGCTGCAAAATCATAATCAGGCAAGGAGGTAAGTGGCGCGCCTACTAGAAAATGTGCTGGGGTAATAGGAAGAGGATCAGAAGGATCGCTGCTCATGACGCATAGCGGTCTTGAGTTTAAAATTGCCTCAATTTGGCAAAGTAACGTGTTGAATTCGTCATAGGTCAATACTTGGCGACCTACGACACGATGTAAATGTTGTTTGAAGCTCTTCACACCTGCTTCGAATATCCCACCAAAATGAGATGCATCCGTATGAACCTCCGTAGGTTGAAAATGCCGACGGATATTCAAATTTGCAACCGATTGTTGAATTTCAGTTTTGTTACATTCTAAGAAGGAGAATAGCTCTCTTAAATACCTATCGCATCCTACAAAATTACGTCCGTAATCTGAATAGATGTCGGAGCAAATTCCGCGGCGTGCCGTGAAGCGGCGAAGCGCAGATAGAAATCCCTGTGTCGTTAGATCTGGAACGAGCTCCAGGTGTATGGCTTTTGTTGACAAACAGAGGAAAACGCATACATAAGTTTTAAATATTTTAGAATTACGTAGCCTGTTAACTTTTGTCTGAAAGTAACCAGCATAATCTACGCCTACGTGTAGAAAGGGACGGAAGGGTCGTACGCGTGACACCGGCAGCGGAGCCGTGGGAGGCTGTGGTGCTGTGGGACGAGTGCGAGAGCATTTAACACAACGCCGCGTGCGTTGACGTACGGCATCACGAGCCGAAAGGATCCAGAACCGTTGCGATAATATGAACTGCAAGGTCTGAGGCCTGGCGTGTAAATGACATATATGATAGTAATCAATTATAAGTTGTGTAAGAAAATGGTTTTTAGGCAATATCAATTGATGTTTTGCTTCATAATCCAAGTTAGAACGTTGGATACGGCCGCCGACCCTGAGAAAACCGGCGTCGTCAACAAAAGGCTTTAATCTTTGAATTCTTGTAGAACATAATGCATTTTTCGAAATGTTACGAATGTCTTCGTAGAAGACTTCCTTCTGGGTAAGAAGAATGAATCGATCAAGAGCAAACTTCGTCTCGTCAAGTGAAACATAGTCACATTTATATGACTTCTTTTTTAAACATTTATTATAAAAGCGATAAACATAACATACAACTCGAAGAAGCTTATCTAATTTAGAATATGTATTTAAGAATTCTATAGAAATATTATTGTTCTTCTCGGTTACTAGAACGTGAGTCCGACTTTCTTCTTTTGTTATGTAACTAGGCAACATTTTCGGCCATTCAATTTCAGGCTGTTTCAACCAAGTGGGACCTGAGAACCACATTTCACGGTTAAGCTCTGAAGGGAAGACTCCACGTGAAGCGGCATCTGCGGGATTATCCGCGGAACGAACGTGACGCCACCGTTACACCGGAACTCGGCTCAGTATCATAGTTTCGTCTCGTGGGAATGTAGCCACGCTAAAACAATCAATGAATCCGTCCACGCATAAATATCATTTATCGTGACGTATTCACTATAAGTGTTAACTACGAATTTCATTAATTTAGAAAGAATAAGAGCACCGAGTAGTTCTAAACGCGGAATAGATAATCGCGCTAGAGGTGCCACCTTTGTTTTTGCGATAAGCAGATATGTTAATACCCCACCCCACCTGCATTGTCTGTAAGACGAATATAACAGCGGCGGAATACGCCTTTTCAGATGCGTCTGGAAAACCGTGAATTTGAATTGAATAATGTATCGGAATGACATGTCTAGGTAACGACAAGTCGGAAAGTAATGATAATTCAGATACGAATCTATACCATTGATTTTTTATGTGCGTTGGTGGGGCTTCATCCCAACCAACACGAGACTGCCAAAGGCATTGAATGAGAATTTTAGCCACTATAGTAATAGAAAGAAAACCTAACGGATCGGATATTTTCGAAATCTCGCTTAAGATAGAACGCTTTGTACATTTTTGAATGGATTGGCAATGTACATCATAAGTGAAAACATCAAGCTTGGGAGTCCATTTTAAGCCTAACACTTTTACCGTCGTGTCTCCATCAAGGTACGAAATGATGAGCGTTTCCTGGTTGCTCGTACTATCTTCGGCGAGCGAATTCAGCAGAGCCGAGTGATTACTAGTCCACTTTCGGAGCTCGAACCCGCCTGCTTGACATAACTCGATGACCTCGCGTTGCAAAGCTAAAGCAAAAGCTAAGATATGGAGCGGAACTAACCCCAAATGTGACAGTACAGAGCCGGTAATCACGTAGTGGCTCACTCGGATCTGCACGCCAGATAATTCGTTGGTAGTCGCGATCCGATTTATGGACGTTAATAAATCTATACATAATTTTAATGTCTGATGTGAAAACAATTTTATGTATTCGAAACCTAAGAAGGACCATGACAATATCCTGTTAAAGCTTAGGACCTGTCAGAAGAATGTCGTTTAAAGACCGACCGTTTATAGTCTTACACGATGCATTGAACACCACTCGAACTTTCGTAGTGGCAGAATCTTTACGTACCACACGGTGGTGTGGAAGATAATAAGAATTACAAGGCCGAGCAGATTGTTCAGAACTTGTGGAAATAGATGCCAGTTCCATATGCCCAAGGTCCAGGTACTCTTGGAGACACCTATGGTAATTCCGTCGTAAACTAGGATTACGCATCAATTGATTTTGTAATTTATGAAACAAATGAATTGCGATTTCATGCGAATTATCGAACCGTGGAGCGTCAGGTTTGAATGATAATGATACCGAATAGCGACCTGATGAGTCCCTCGTATGTGTTTCGACGAAGATCGATTCACACAGCTGCTCGTCAGGTGTAAGGAGTTGGCCTTCTGGGACTGCTTCGAGCTCCCAAAAACGCCGAAGCTACACACGACGAACGAGGCTACACACACGTTAAGTGATGGCGCGCTGATAAATGGCACCTTGATGGAAAGCAAGTACCCGAAAATGCTATTTATAGCAATGGGAGTACCGCGAGGTTCAATGACGTTGTCGTGCAAGAGGATCTCATCCCTGTAATTGGCTCCTAGCAACAACTCGACGGCGCGCGGGGAACAGAATTCCGGGTCGGCGAGCGGTAGGTTACGAATGTGAGGGAAGTATTCGCTCTCACGAAAATTATAATTTATTTTAGGTATGTAACTAGTAATTTTTTAAATTACGTAAGCATTAATTGATACTCGTGGTTGCACCTTGTTGTGTGGTGTAAGATCACAACATATCATGACCGCCGAGAATCACAATTGCCAACGCCCAAAATAAAAATGGATGCATCGGTACGATAGCGAGCTAACCCTAAGCGTTGCAGACACGCCTCAGTTATGAGTGACGTCTGTGAACCCGGATCAATGAGCACACGGATGGTGGAAGACTTCATAGAAGTGCAATTGTGACGGCAGATATCGACGAGAGCAGTTGCGAGCAGTACGGAGTACTCTGCAGTACCATGATACTTGCTGTACTCGGCCGGAGCAGCGGACGCGCAACTCACGGCGGCGGGAATTAAAGTCGACGTAGTCGATTCGCTAGATAATGCGCCTTCTTGAATAATATTAAAATTATCATGAATCGATGTATGGTGTGACGGTTGCAACGTTTGCAATTAATACGCAATTTACATTGAGGAACGGTATATCCCGTTATTAAACAGTTACAACAAATGTTATCGTTTTTAACATAATTGCAACGTTCAGTTATACTAAGGGTGGAAAAGTTGTCACACTTATTTAGCGAATGTGATTTACTTTTACATACTTAATGCACAAGAAATAAATTTATTATTTATTATCGAATTTCGAACATTTATTATAAAAATAATGTTTATTTAGTTAAAAATACTTGTTCACAGTCCTTGTTTTTTTTATTTCAGGATCCTAGAAAGATATTTAGTTCACACATAGCCATATGCCTTTTTAGAATCCCCATCAAATGCACTATTACTTATGATACAAGGTCACTTTTCGGAAGACCATTTTTTTTTCACAGTGGGGTCCGATGTAAAAGAAAAGTTGTGATGAAGGAAAATAAAGACTAAAGACTAAAACGTAATATTTTTTCCGACTCACGACTTACACAGCAATACAAAGTTGTGTCTTATGAACAGACAGTGAACAGACTACTTAGTACCAACTTATTAAATAAATAAAAAAGATGCAGGATGTGAATTTATCGAATTTTAGTAACATTAGTAGTAGTAATTTATAAAAGTTAATTTTCTCAAAAAATACAAAATCATTTATAACTTTTCGCGGTTTGGTAATAAAGACCTCCTGTAGAACAGTTTTTTTGCAGCGGATGATTCCGGCTAACTGGTACTTGCGTTTGATCCACGACTTTTTGGTCACCTGTATATATATGTCGGTAAGGCGGAGCGGCCGACATCTTATTTTAAACAAAACAGCAAACTTCACAAGCACTCCGTTTATTCGCAATATTACAAATTTTAAACTATTAATTGTTGAGATAAATAAAATCACTGCAACATAATCACGACGCAACATGGGCACCGGGCAACTGTTCTCGCAAGACAGACAAGACCTTCTAACAAAATGGCGCGCTGCCTTTGTTTTAGTTTTAGTGCCTGTTGTACGTGTTCCTTAGAAGCAAAGATGGCGGCGCCGTCACATTTATATTTTCACATATATATAAATTCGGTTTGATATCACCATCAACTCATTATTCTATCGTTACTTGGCACCGGGTCTCCCCTTAGAGATGAGAGGGTTGAGGTTATGGCCTAACTAGACTGTGGTCCACCATGCTGGCCAGGTGCGAATTGAAGGACTTCACATGCCTTTTAGAACATTACGGAGAACTCTCAGGCATGCAGTGTTCTTCACAAAGTTTGCCCTGATGCCGATAGCGCTTGTAGAGACAATATGGCCTTAGTAGTCACTGCAGCCCATGGACATCCACGTGCAACCTAGACCAGCACCGAAGTCTCATATGAGGTTATACAAGGATGTGTTGCAACTCCTGAGAACTAAGTGGAATGCTCCATATTAGTTTGCCTAACACCACTCTTCAAATCGAAACACAGTACTGCAAGCACTTTTCCAGCTGATACAGGTGCGTAGGTGTTAGCAACCTTTGATGTGAGACTACCACATTGAAATCCGAAAATTGCCTTCAACAGTGTTTAAATCTCAGTAACATTGTTTAAGGCTTAGTGAATTTGTTAACTTTGTCCGCCAATCCGCACTTGGCCAGCGCGGTAGACTATGGCCTATACTTTCTATCACTTAGGAGTTGGACATTAATGGATTGATGATGATGAGCTTTGTTTAAATCTCAGTAACATTGTTTAAGGATTTGTTACTTAGTTTAAATCTTAGTAATAATGTTTAACAATATTGCCTTAGGTCCTGTCACACTAAACAACATTTTTAACATTGACATTACAGGCGCAACTTACCTGGACCTGCCTTCAGAGAAGTCAGTATACTACGGCCTGGTCATTGTGTCCCTAACCGCGGCAACCCTGGTACCCTATCTACCCAGCTTGTTCCCCACGGGAGCCACCAGCCACGAGGAACTGACTCTGGTCAACATTCTGGTGCTAGTGGAGCTGGCTACTGCCTTCCTGGCTATTGGCATGCACAACTATCCGCTGGGGTTCTTCCTGGCGTGTTTTTTGACACCTCTCGCACTGGTGGTTAAAGTTATGGGTCATAATACCAGGTAAGTCTTACATTATATCATATTATACTACAACCCATTAGCGTCCCATTACTGGAACCGTGCGTTGGAATGGACCAACCACTGACATCAACATCCAACCTCAAATAAGACTGAAGTGAGGACTAAGTGCGCACACTGTTCAAGCCGAAACACAGCATTGAAAGCATTGCCTAAATGGTACAAAAAAAAGGTTTGCTACAAAAATTACTATGAAATAAATGACTATTTCTATATTAATATTACAAAGACGAAAAATTTTTAAGTTTGGATGTAAGAGGGTATCTCCGAAACTGCTGATACGATTTCAGAAAATATTTTACCAATATTTAAAATGGACCTTCGGGGCGGACACGGTCTGTATATGATCCCGTTGAAGTTCCGCGGAGACTAGTTTTGCAACGTAAGTAAGACGAAAAAACGTTCTTTCGAACGCTGCCTTAACGATAGGAGATGTGCGAAATTGTCAATAGATGGCGCTGTCCGTAAAAGTTGGATACAATAAATACGTATTCTTTTTTTTACTGTCAATCCATCGCGGTTGCACATTCTCAGTGGCACGCGAATTCCACCAATCCGCACATAGTGGGTTGATGATTATTTCAATTGTGTGATAGCCTAGTGGTTAAATATATCGACCTACTGCTCTGATAGGACGAGGTCCAAATCCCGTCGAGCTCCTCAATGTTTTTTGAAATTATTATTTATAATTCTGTCTAAATTATGTGCGTATTAAAAATATATTGTTACTCGCCATGGCCTTTACCTCATCTCTGAGAGGAGACCTATTCTCGGTAGTGGGAGAATAATGGGTCATGTCATCATCATCATCATCATGTCATTGTCAATGATAATTTCGATACCAATCCCACGAAAAGGGCCCGTACTCAGTGATTGTCCGCGCAAGCCATTAATAAATATATCCCTCCAGCCTTCAAACTGTGTTCGCCCGGCGCACGTTCTGCCTGCACTACCAGCCGCTGTTGGTGCTGACCCTGGGGATGCTGCACTACGCCTGGATGCTGTTCCCTGAGGAGGCCCTCGGTCAGATCCTTGAGAGGGGAGTAGACGCCGTCACACAGGCTGTCATGTTCAGTATTGTGGATTCCTTGGTAGGTAGTGGTTTTGTATATGGTGATGGTGGTAGAGTCTTATGTCGAAGGCTCGACTGCGGCGGCACCACCGTTGTACCTATTTCTGCCGTAAAGCAGCAGTGTGAGAAGACGAGTGACTTGTTTTAATGTATTCAATTGTAATATCAATAATGACATTTTTCTTTTAAATATATTGTGTACTCCGGGTAGGGTCGGATAAAGAGCTATAATCTTAGATTGGAGGAACATCCACTTGACCTTTATCCACAATAAAGATATTTGTATTTGTATTTAGTTTGAAGGGTATCGTTAGGCAGAAGACACTGGACAGGACGCATTCCAACTTAGTCCTCTGAAGTAGCAACGCATCCACTTACAACCTCCGATAGGACTTCTGTCCTAATTGAGGTTGTATCATTGAATACTTTGTAAGTCTCAAAAATTATTAAAGAAGTCATGTTGAGTCTTATGTCAAAACCTCGTCTGCAGCTGCACCGCCAATTGTGGGTTTTCTAAAACCACAATGTGGATTCGTTTATTTTGATTGTTACATTCAACAGAGCCACATCGAAGCGTTGCCAGGTGTACCTCGTATATATATTTTATATTCAAGTGAAATAGCAAACGAGCTTGCAGACTGCCTGATGTTAAGTGGTCACTGCAGCCCATGGACATCTGACGACACATATGGCGCCGCGGTCAACGTGCCGTCTGCCGTTCGGAGGGTCCTGGGTTCGCTTCCCAGCGGGCAGAAATTTGAATGATGAATTTAGATTTCTGTACCTGGTCTGGGTGCTTGTGTGCTTGTTTCTGGGTGCGTCCATGGCACCCACGATACAGGTTAATCCTACTGTGGGGCTATGAGTGTGAGATGTTTTTTTTTTTTTTTTATCCATGTGCAACCTCAGATAGGACTTCCGTCCTAGTTGTGGTTGTATGTGAATGTCCATGAGCTGAGGTGGATGTCCATGGGCTGCAGTGACAACTTAACATCAAGTGACATACGTGCTTGTTTGCTAGCCTGTTAAAATTAGGAGAAATCCTAAAGAAAATGTGCCTTTATATTTAATTGAATTCTTTTCTCCCCAGATCTACGGCAATTGGCTGTTCAATGTGATATGCCTAGTCGTATTCCCTGTGTGGCTGATATTGTGGCAGATCTCGTGTGTCCGCGCGGATATGCCTAGCAGTGGGACGCTGGACCGAGCAAGTGTTGAGAGCCCTCTACAATCATAGATTGTGAATAAAGTATTGTGAATTTTTGATGCAGCGGTTTTATTTAAACTTTAATTCCGCCCCTGACATTTCTGCATATCTTCTTCTGTATATGTAATAAAAGAACCGGCCAAGTACGAGTCGGGCTCGCGGACGGAGGATTCCGTACCATTATCTATAATATCGAGCAAAATAAATTACGTTTGTTATATGGGAGCC